>JAECUM010013336.1:0-31686 GCA_016617855.1 Megalonaias nervosa | reverse complement strand
GGAATTCAAAAGGCGGAATTATATTCTTGGTGACTCAACAAGGAACTGTTGGCACATCAACACAAACTGGTTATAGAGGACGTCATCGCCTTCCATATTGGAACTTCATCGAGATTCAAACTTGGATTCAATTAGAACTTTTTAGTGATAGGACTTATATTTTTGAATTCTAGGATTAATGTTTGGATTATATTCACAAACCGTAAGTCCTGTTTCATACTTTTACCTTGTTTTGTAGGGAAATAAATTATTTTGTTAAATTTACAAAGCTTGTTGACTTCATTCTTTTCTTTTGTTACATTTGTACGAGCCTACACGTAACAATATATATATATATATATATATATATATATATATATATATATATATATATATATATATATATATACCTTACTCATTGTGTTTCGATAGATCCAGTCCCACCCATCCAGTTTAATACAGCACATCGACAAAAGATACAGTGCCGAATCAATAGGAGTGACGTGCCCAGAGACAAACCACAAATGCTAACCCAGACTCATCTTGGCATGATTCGAACTCGCAATCTTTGTCATGTAAGTATCGCACGCTAAGAGCTAAGCCAAGGCGGCTTCCTTTAATCAAGCAAACTGTATTTGTATTTCTCTTCGGGCATTGACATTTTCCCAATTAAAAAGTTATAGTTTCCAAGCTCTATTTGGATTGAGGTAATGGCTTCTCTTGGTCATTTGAATTTGGATTTATAACATAACATCGAGTAATTGTTTTTAATGACAAATTGATGATGAATTAAACGTTTTGTGTTTATATACTACTTGTATGGCATGTACCCCAACAAAGCATAATTGTTTCTTGATGCTAAATTAGCTCCCGATAAGTCTGAGAAATATTGTCCAGCATTTGTCTCGCTCAGTCACACAGTCGCTTTGTCTTTATTTATCTATCGGCTTTTCACATAGTACGTACGCATGCATTTATGTACGTAGTAATATTTTTGCATAACTTAAACATGTATACTTATATACAAGCAAACAAGCAAAGTTGTCATTTATAGTGGCATTTATATAACTTAGTACCAATTGTCCTGTTGCTCTGTTTGATATACTTTTTCATTAGTCTTCTTGTTGTTTATTATTATCATCTAAGTCATCTACTACTTGTTTGCAGATTGGAATGACGCACATGATTACGTAGATTCTCATTACTAGATGAGGATTACAGATAAGTTACGACCGTAAATTTCAATGAATCTTTTTTTAATGATTAGTCATATAATTTTCTATAGAAACGAATGGGCATAGTTTCTTTGTACTGTTTATCACACTGGTGACATGCATTCTCTATAAGTATCATACAACTCCTGTAACGATAAGTTATTACATCCTTGCCATATTTACATATGTCTTTCATACATACTCCGAATCCTTGCGTAAGAAAGAGAAAAATATGCTGAAGCAATATATTCGGTTTCTGTGTCCTTCTTGTCAATTTCAGCCTCTTTCCCTTTTCATAGATCTGAAAGATATAATTAAACAAAACACAACTTTGTGTGTTTAAAGGGTCACTACTCTCTTGTCTTAAACTATCTAACACAAAGACACGAGATCAACAAGTTTAGTAAAATCGACAAAATAATTTATTTCCAGAGATACAAAGTGAAAACTTAAAAGACACTTATAGTATAGTGAATTAACTCCAAAATAATCCTAAATGTTCTATCACAATTTCAAAGTATAGAATGTTCCGAATGAATTTCAATCTTCTTCAGTATCTTGATGTATCATAACTATGTAATCTAGAATGTTTTTGAATGAGTCCTCAGTAGTCTTAAAGTAGTGTTTTAGTCCAAAACGTCAATGAATGAGTCCTCAGTAGTCCTAAAGTAGTGTTTTAGTCCAAAAAGTCAATGAACACGTTGTAATTCCAATGACTAACTGAAATAATTAATTCAACTCAAATTATATCAGAACACAACCGCAAACTCTAATTATAAATTCCCAAAGACTAACATTAAACCGGAATGAAGACTTTGTTTACAATAACTCTATTTATACACAAACTGTCCCATGGCCTATGACGCAAAAGAACGTTCTGGAAAACTGATCATTTCTAATTGAAAAGTTCCATAAAATTGTAAAAGAAAGCCCGCTTCTAGAATATTTTGAATATGTTGTTTACAAGTGACCATTGTCTTAAAGTGCATTCTACAAAGTAAAACATGCAATATAGACAGATTGACATACCAAAACGAATCTTTACAACCCAAAGTACACATTCTGCGAGTTTCATTTTAATTACCAAAAAAATAAAAACAAACAATATTGGCCAAATATTTTTTTTTTTTTTGAACAAAAGTGTTTTTAGTTTCTGCCTTTTATTTATATTTGTATTTGTTCACAAAGGTTAATTTTGCAATAAAATATTTTATCATTTCGCTTCACTGAATAATCTTTTCTATAGTTAGTTAATGGATCACAACAAAATGTTACAAGAGTCCTTGAAAGCACTAAAGGAAATAAAATCATACACATATATCTATATAAAGTATAGGAATTGATCAGTGTTATGAAACACAATTTTGAATTAGCTTCTACCGAGATTTGTGGGAGTCAAATTAAAATATTGTTTATTTAACAAGTTTCTTTCTTTCAAATATCGTCTTATCAATTTTATAGCCAAATGCATATTTTATTAATTACAACAGGTTTATTGTCAATTAACGCTATTTGAGTTGAGTATGGCACATTTTCTACAGGAATACATACGTACACACATACAGACACATTCATTCATACATTTATATTATGCATACATACATACATACATACATACATACATACATACATACATACATGTAAATTCACCTTCACGTAAAGAAATTTATTTCTCTTCATACAGTATTATTTGATAAACTAATTAAATTCACCTAGTGTATCCAGCTTAATCATGACTGATAAATCATTATTCAAATGACAGTAGCATAAATACAATAATGTTGTATTTCATTGCACGTTAGACAGTAGTACCGCTTTCGTCAAAATGTAACCAGTGTCAACTTTGTGATGGATTTAACAAACATTTGACGCAAACGCTTTCATTTGCCCTTGGGTTATCTTCAGTCCCTTAAGTTAATGTATATTTAAGTTTAATATCCTCGTACGCATAATTACATTTTACGTGGCTGTCCTTTAGCGAAGAAAATTCAATTATGAATTGACGTGGGAATCACATGCATCCCCTTGCGTATCATTACCTACCAGACTTTTTCAAGTATTACAATACCAAAACACCTGGACCCTTTGAGTGTTTAAAGGCCACACAGTACTAATTATATGGAAAAATGGGAACCAGCCTGGAAATGGGTGAACATAAAATAGAATATATATGGGTTTGGCTGGCCAGGATTGGTTGGTAATGTAAGTTATTGTTTAGGAAAGATAACCTTTTGAGAGCTCCTTCTAGTTGTAAGTTAAAAAAAAAGAGAGACATTGTTTTATTCATGGAATTTCAGTCCTTTAAGAGTCTTAAGTTTGGAACACTCCTTACTGAAATTAGCACTTGACTCTTTGGTGCGGGATTGAAAGCACATGTTTCAAACACATGTAGGTGCAGAAAATGCTGCGGCTCATATCCTTTTCTCTATACAAAAGCTGTCATCCAGGTTTCATCTGTACTGATATGTATAGGTTTGATCACGAGCGTTCAGAAATTTAAAGTTATTGAATTTTTAATAGCATGGTGTTTACATAGGTTTACTATGTGAACTGAATTAGTACCGCGAATCCTAAAAGCACTTGTTCCCAAAACGCTCTCTTTGATCATTTTATTAGGTAGAGAAATCATTAAATAGAAAGGGATTAAAATCCAATATATATTTTGTTCCCAAATGTGACTCACATTGCCGAGAACACATCTTTAGATAACTTATTTGATCCACTTGATTTTCAATGCAGTGTAACATTTCAGTCCATCACTTCACATTACCGTTCTCTGTTTCACTAGCTAATAGATAAGGTGTATAGTCTTCAATCAACTTTTGCGGTCTAGGCAGCCTCATACGTCCCGCGCCCTATGAAACCTAAGTTCTCAAAATTTCTTCACTAAATTTCTCAAACTTTCTCCTAATATTTAGATATATCATTTTCGTTTCCATATGACGCAATTGAGAATGTTCTGATTTCTGTCAATGATAGAGTGAGTATAAAAGGTGACATTAATTTTCAAATTTACAAATTGGTGCACCTACGAAAAATTTTATTCTTCTGAAGAAAGTCCTAGAATATCACAAATTTGATAAAAGTTCATGCATTCGTCGAGATAAAGTAAATTATTGTACTAGGAAACTTTAGCGACCAGTATGAACTCCAAATGAAATAAGATATATTATTAACCCCACAAATTAGGAGTGACGTTTGAAAGCTTTACTGTCGACGTTTTCGTTTGTTTTTAATTTTATTGCCGTCGCAATACAATATACTGTAATATAAATTGTTATTTTACTAGACTGTGCGTGTACTGTATTTTATGTGGGTAAATTCATTTCTTGAAATATGATATAAAATTGAAAGTCGAGGATGCCAATTTTAATACAGACTATAGCAGTAATATATTAATGTTCTAAATTCATGAAATGAAGGCAAATAAAGGATTTTCGTCTGTTTATAACTCATATCACCAATCAAGTAAAGTACGTTTTCTGTTAGTAACACATATCATCAAATAAATTAAGTACTTTTGTCTATTATTAACATACATCATCAAGCGAATAACACGCGTTTGTCTCTTAATACCACATATCATCAAACAAATACCTATGTTTGGTATGTGAGTAAAACGTATCAAGTAATTAAATACTTTTGTTTATTAGTAACAGATATCAAGCAAGAAAGTACTATTGTATATTAGTAACATATATCACCACGCAAATAAAGCACGTTTGTCTATTAATAACACTTATCAGCAAACAAATAAAGTATTTGTGTCTATTAGTAACACATATCAAAAATCAAGTAAATTAATTTTGTCTATTAGTAACACATATCAAAAAGCAAGTAAATTAATTTTGTCTGTTAGTAACATATATCACCAAGTCTGGACTTTTAAGAAATTATTCCAGTGACGCAAAATTTTAGACATTTACCTTCTTATCGTCGTTAGTATCACTCGAGGATTATAATTCACGCGTGACATTGATTTGTAAGCATGTGTTTATGCGAGCTCAGTGGGAAACAAAATAGTGCGGAAGATATTCCAGATCGTTTGATATGCCCAAATCGTCAGTTATTTTACTTTTGGTTTGCCTTCATCTGTGCATGAGTTTTTACGCACACAGACTTGCTTGAGTAAAAAGAAACGTTTATTATTGGCCATTAGACAATAAAATGTATGGAATGAGGTAGGACATAAATAAAATACATTATCTTTTCTTTTATCTGTGGGATCATCCATGAGAAAAAGTACGTCAACCAAATATTTAGCTGGTTAATTCGAAATGAACAAAGTATGATTCCGAGCTACATAGTTGCATAAATATACGAAATTGAAGTGTGCAAATAGACCCTTTCACCTTACGATCAGTCTTTCTCGATGTTTATACTTTAGTACATGGAATTACCTATTTACCTATAGGTGTGTGGTTGTAGCGCGACACGATTTCAAGCCACGTTAATCATTTTTGTTTTAGTAAATAACTTGTCCTTTACTTTCATATATCTTCTCTATGAGAACGAGCCTGTTCATGTCAATGCCAAACTGTATCTGTATAATAATTAATAACAGGAATGAGAACACCACACTGCAAAACTACAAGTTGTAAAAATGTACCGTGCTTGGAGCGTATTTGCAACAATTAAGTACTTTTTTCGTACCATACGATTTTCGTACCGTTTTTGATGTTTCAATCACCTGACGTACTGTTTCAGTCATACAGCCTAGTCTTTTGCAGTTTGTGATCAAAGAATTCTCTCTCTCTCTCTCTCTCTCTCTCTCTCTCTCTCTCTCTCTGTAAAGTTATAGCATCTTATGAAAAATAATTCCATGGAGCGCATGTGCATTTTCAAAAACAACAAATTGCAACCAGATCCATCACATTTTACGAAAATCTTCCATTTAATTCACGAAATTTGTAAGGACACATTTTTTCCTATATGAGTTTAATCACAATCACACTGAGTGTCCTAGCACAATAAATGAATTAAAAAAAACATATTGCCACGATTAAGGAACCAACATTTTAAATATAATTTGTTCAACATCGAGAAGAAATAACCGATTAAGCTTTAACCGTCCCAAGATTATTTTTCTTACCTTGGCTAAGAATACAAACACATTTGTGTATTACACAATCTTTTAAGAAAATGCCATGTTTATATTGTATCGAATACAGCAGATAAATATATACTTTACCTTTGTTATTTGCAACAATCAATAAAGGCTGTTTAACGCGGATTAATCTGTATTTTGCCTAGGTTATTTGCAGATATGCATAAGGGCCTCGTAACTCAGATTATCATCATATCGTGTCGCATCCTACATGCAATTGCAGCAGCATTCAACATACAGTTATGTGTGTCCATAGGACTCTAGCTTATGTTGCAGTATAATTCGAAATAGAATATCAGAATAAAGTTTGAAAAATTCGATGTTCCATTTGAATCTGGATTAGCTATTTCAATCCGAAGTAAAGAATCTTCTTTATTCGATATTTTCACGCAAAAGTAAAATGTAAGAAGGTAAAGTCCGCCATACATTACCACTCCACCAGTACAGAATCACGCAGGAAGCCGTAAATACCGTCTGTAATAGACTGCAGAAACACTCAGGTCGCCGTAGATGCTGTACGTTATAGATTCCAGTACAGAAACACTCAGGTAGCCGTAAATACTGTATCTAACCGATTTCATGCAGAAACACTGTGGTTGCTATAAATATTGATGTAGGCATAATAAATTGCACGCAGAAACACTCCGGTCGCCGTGAAGATTATGCGTAATAAATTGACGCAGAAACACTGACACTAATTCTTGACAAGGAAAGTCTTCCGATTTTACCCAAACCCTTGCCATGGCACGAACGAAACAAACTGCCCGAAAGTTCACAGGACTGAAATGTTGAAGGCAATTTCATAAAATTCTGTGCGAATATGCAGTGACGGATTGTAGGATAAATATATACAATATTTAAACAATAACATAAAGATAAATAGAGAATTGTTCACGTGCTGCACGTGCAAAAGGAAATGGCGAAGAACAGGGACCTGTTGGAGTTAGTAAAGGACTTTAAAACCAGGAGGATAGAGACAAGCGAAGGACCGTTTCTAGAATGCTGGTATAGGAAAGGGACACAGGAGATTGACATGACGGAAATACTCATGGAAAGGAGACCAACCAAGTACTGGTCGCTTTGGAAGTAAGAAATAGAGATTTCACCAAACTAGTGGAAGCACGTGATAGCAATGGAGATAAAGGATACATCCTAAGACGTATAGGGAACCTATTTATAATACCATATGGAAAACTAGACATCGGAGGCGAAACAGTCATTATCAAAGAGCCAGCACCCATCATGAGAAAGATAAAGAAAAAACAGAAGAGCTACAAATATCAGATCTACCTTTGTAAATTCCATTAGAAGCCACAGCAGAGCGTTTCGAAATGAAGCTTCAAATTGAAGTCAGAAAGCCAGAATGGATACCCACCATGGATACCCGATTAAAAATGGAGTAAGTATCCTAGACATAAAGAAGGAAAAGACTAAGACGATGAAGAAAGTGTTTTTCTTAAAATGGTTTTCTGGTATGGACGTGGTATAGATGGTGCATATACAACAGGAAATGTAATAGATGTGGGAAAGTAGGACACAAACCAAAGAAATGTCCAATACCACAAGAGCAGAAGTAAATACAAAAAGGGACAACCAGGCCCAGCCCTAGGACGTGCAGGGCCCAAGGCAGCATGCGGGGCCCAAGGCAGCAAGCGGTGAGCGCGGGGCCCCAAGCAAACAAAACTACATTGCAGAGAAGCGCGGGGCCCAAGGCGGTTGCCTCGTTCGTCTTGACATAGGGCCGGGCCTGGGGACAACCCACATTAGCGAATTAACAACCTACCCCAGATAGACAGGGAGCCAACAGAGTGAAAAACAATAACAAACGGTCCAAACAGTTCCAAACAAACAACAAGAAAAAGAACAAACAGGGAAACAGCTGATGAAATAGAATTAGAAATGGAAACAACAGCTGCCAAAGGAAGTACAAGATAAATAACAGGAGAAAACAGAGAATAGGAATCAAATGCAGCGAAAAGAACAACAGAGTAGCTACCCAAACAGACAAGAAGAGAAGCAACAGCAACGGAAAGAGAAAATACCAATAACAACAGTAAGAAAGGACGAAGCAATCCAAAAACCAGAAATTCAAACATCAGTATACACAAACCAAAATATCCAACAAGCCTTTATGGAATGGACCACAGAGAAGAAGAAGTTATGACCAAACAATGAAAGCCAGAAGGCTTTAAAAAACAACAGAAAATGGTAGTAGAACAACTAAATATGGAACGTGGAGAAGATAATGGAAAGAAACAGAGAAACGATTACTACAAACTCGACTTCGACGACGAGTTAGAAAAGAAAGATTACGCATGCGGCGACGTTTCAATTTTATGAATTTTACTGTTAAAAAAAGAACTAAAAAGAAAATCATAGAAAAGGACAAATCACCTCTGTGTGTGTGTGTGTGTGTGTCTGTGTGTGTGTGTGTGTGTGTGTGTGTGTGTGTGTGAGAGAGAGAGAGAGAGAGAGAGAGAGAGAGAGGTACACTCATGCAAACACCATAAAATTGGTATAAACTCAAAGAAAATGAATGCAAAAACACATAATGAAAATAATTTTGATATAGACCCTAGTTAGGAAAATAAGGGTCACATACAAACTGTCTTGTGGAGAGAAGGGATGGAAACCTCCCTTCAGACCTATGTCCTGGAGAGGAGGGGAGTACAGAACGTAGACCCCAAGATCTTAAGCCTGGCCACTGGGCGAAATAAGAACCCCCACCAAATACAAATTCGCTAAATAGAAAACAACGCCTTTAGATAACCATAAAATTAGGAGGTGGCATCCCCACAATCCCACCGGTTATATGTACTGGGACGGATGACAGGATGCTCACAGAAAAAAAAAAAAGAAAAGAAAAAAGAAACGCTCAGGTCGCCATAAATACTGTACGGAGTGGATTGCGTGCAAATAGTATTTCCTCTTTATTGCTTCTTTATTCTTCTCTTTCTTCTCATTCCCTTCTTATTAGTTTATTTGGTTTTCTTTGTTTCTTTATTCTTGTTGTCTTGCTCTCGTAGGTGTAATATATAATCTAATCAGTACTGGAATTTACTTACTTGCGTCGTGCTATTTTCATACATATGCCACCCACACGTTTCCCCCACCCCCCGGGTCTTTGGTAAGTGTCATCCTGTCTACAATTGTATCTCTAAGAGTTTCAATTCATTTTTAGAGTTTTGCTATAACGGACATACATTTAAAATGATCACATCAGATGTAAATGTATGTCCCAGGGAGCACATCAAGTTTGGAATTATCTTCCTCCTGTACATGTTAAATAACATTTAGTATACAAATATTGTACGCTTTTACGCAGACTATCGTCCTTAATACGTCGGGTATTAGACCCTCAGTAAACGAGTAGAAAGGCATCAATTGTATATTCGTTGACTAGTCTTATTTTGTCTTATTATGGAGGTAAATACCCTGGTGACATTTGATCAAGGAAATGTAAGATATCTTAGCGCCAATAGTACACTTGTGCCTGCCTTGTCTTTTTTTTTTTTTTTTTTTACAATTCATTTAAGGAGAAGGTTTACTGATACAGGTCTAGTCTGGCATATATGACTGTTCAACAAGGACTAAAGGATATAAAGTATCATTATGATATATGTGATTGTGTTTGTCCTCAATGTTTCCTAAAATTAAAGTTTTGCATTTTACAAGGAAGTAAATTTCTGTTGACATGAATTAAATCACGAAATATACAAATCGCTGAATAACATGATCTTGCGATTGTCAAACCTAATGCACTGGGTGTAATCATACGATTATTTTCACCGGGGTCTTTCGAAAAATTCGCAAGAAATGTCTACCAAATAAGTGGTTATTTTGGTAATGCTTGGCAATTATCAAAGAAATAACATAAACAATGGCATCTCAAGGCCAATTTTACATAATTCCAATATCTCTGAGAGAGAGAGAGAGAGAGAGAGAGAGAGAGAGAGAGAGAGAGAGAGAGAGAGAGAATGCTCCTGCAGAATTCAACGGGGTCTGTTTCAGTGGGACCTGCGTAAGATAGTCTGGTTTCTTACAAATGTAATTTAATTTGATGCGAAAAATTCCTAAAGACCAGTCCAGAGGAACCATCACAAGCTTACATCCTGGAAGAAGCAGAGACAAGTCTGACGTTGGTTGTTTTCTAGAAATGCAGTCTTGGAGAAAGAATTTTCACCTTTGTTTATACTTGATTTACATTGCATATTTTGTGATTGAATGACTAAATTCACCCATAAGCCTCAACTTGGGCACCACTTTGGCACGATTAATTTCTGGTCGAAGACCTAAATCCTCAGTTTCGCTAAAATGCGTTTTTATTGTGGAAATTATATTTGCCTCACAGGTACCTTTACACCATTACATGGTGCTGCTATTTTCACATTATTTCTTAAGTGTTGTAGATAAATTACCTCCAGTACATATGGAAGTAAATCTTTCAAGTGTCACATTATTCAGTTGTTCTAGTGCGCTATGCTGATAATGAATTTGCGATGGGGACTTTCTCCTCAAAGAATGTCTCATGAAACATATAATCCAGAGGTTATTTCGATAATTGCGCATGGATGAAAGTATCTTCCGTCCTTTAGAAGAATGTCGAAACTAAGAGAATTGTTTAAACGGAAGTACATACTGCATATATATATATATATATATATATATATATATATATATATATATATATATATATATATATATATATATATGTATATGTATGTATATAAAACGTTAAGAACTTGCATTACACACTAAAGGTGCTATTTGTTATTGCTAAGTTACGCCACAGTATGGCAAACTGTTTCATTATATATATGCTATCTGTCTTGCAAGCAAGAAAATGAATATATATTTTAGTGCTTTCTTTCTATGTTGACAATAATATCTTACATTTATCTCCTCGAATACACTGATTTTATGATCAATAGAAGAATATATGTAACATATTTTTCACATATCTTTTTGTCAATATGTAACGTCTTTTCCGTCGGATAGAAAAAGCAAATCTTTAGTTTGGAATAGCCACGCTCTCAAAAACGAATCTGATTCATCTGTTGGAACAAGACCATGTCCACAAAATTTGTACATATCGCTCCTTGTCAATGTATTTCGCATATATTTTCATTTCGCAGTTCAGTAACATTTACATTATTTTCAAGTACCTTGCTACGTGAACATAAACATACCATGGGCTATCTTGACTTTACGTAACAAATTTATCAATGTGGTGATATAACTGAAAAACTATTAAGGGTTATTCTATGTTTAAAGCAATGCTATAAAATAATTAAAATATTAAACAGCATCGCCAGTGATATTTTCCACAGCATTAACTATTGCATATATTATTGATGTTACTGGAATCTCCTCCAGCAGGTCAGAAAATTTAGTTAACGATTTTTTTCTGGATAAAAATCGTAATCGTAAAAGTTATCAATTAAACCTCCGTAACAAGTCAAGACACTGCAAATAATTAAGAAGCATGCAAAAAGAACTGCAAGTTAAGAAAAATATTAATTTCAAAACTATGAACGCTCACATTTCGTCCATTAACGTTTCGCGCCGTATGGAATTTTATTAAAGTCCACCCCAACTCCCATCTGCAGTATTGGCCCAATATCCCTTTATGTGTATTGTAAGAAGTGACTAATGGAGACAGAACCTATGGTGGAGATGAGGTTAGCATGCAATATTGACTTCTGAGAGAAAGCGGTAGTAGTAAGGGAAAAGGCTGGTTCTAGCCCAGAGACCCCTAAAACGCCTCCAAACAAATACGGATCGACCACCTCGTCAACACCCCCCCCATGATCACTATCTTATTTTTGACAAAATACAAAGGCTGGTTCTAGCCCATCCTTTGTGAACTATCACATATGACAAATATATTCGATGACGACGACCACCTCGTCAACACCCCTATGATCACTATCTTATTGGTGACTGGATACGTATGATAATCATCATCATTCTTTGAGGTTATCACATATGATAGATATTTGACGACCGTATTTGTTTGATGGCGTTTTAGGGCTCTCTGAGCTAGAACACAGCCTTTTCCCTTACTACTGAAGATTTCACCAATATTATTTATAAAGTTTAGACAAAATTTCATACCCTATTATTATCATACTTTTTTGATAATTATTTTCAAATCAGGGAAAAGATAGGGAATTTCCAATAGATTTTCCAGAACGTTCTAGATCAGGCAGAAGATAGGGAATTTCCAGAACGACTCAATCACGTGATTTTCTAGAATGTTCTAGATCAGGCAAAAGATAGGGAATTTCCAAATGGGTTTTCCAGAACAGCAGTATAAAAGGCGGTGGGAATTTTTCGTCTAGCCATTGCACTGCTGCACTTCAAGAGGACATCTTCACCGAGCGAACAGGTAAGTGAAAATTTTGTAAGATTATTTTTATTGTTCATACCTCGTCACCAATGATCAATGTTTCAACTGTTGATACTAGAAATATTTCATCATCACGATAATAGAGACAGAATTTTGCTTTACCGCTCACACAGCGACGAGATTCAAACAAATCTTTTATTTGTGGTTTGTTAAGAGGATATTTTTTGTCGATAAAATATACTTTTGACCGATCGAGATCGATGGTAAGTTTAGTATATTTTTGTTGACTTATCGGGCCATGAAAGTTTTTAAATTCTGCCGATAACTTCTGGCTCAATTGTTCAAGGTAATTGAAATTCTCGCTGTCATCAGATCTGATAAGCGAAAGTTTTAGCTTGTCACGAACTGCGGTAAAACATATACCTGATGTTTCATTATTAACTTCAACTGCCAACTGTTTGCCGTCCATCATCAGATATTTGATCTTGCTATTGTAGCTATTTGTCACTGTCAAATTTTCAAACATTATTTCTAAAGTTTAGATAAAATTTCATACCCTAGCTGTCGAATATGATATCAAGTATAGATCTATCATCGTAACAGTACCCAAGTGGAAATGTATCTACTCCATCTTCACAATAACGTTTGTCATCAAAATTACTCAATCCGTGTTTGATAATGACATCTGTTTCGAGTTTATGACGATTTGTTCGAATAGCCATTGCTCTTATAAAACTAACGCCGCCGTCAAGCGCGTACTTGTAATCATCAAATTTCATAAACTTTTTAACAAAATCGCGAGGCAGACCTTTTGCCTTTTTCGTTATTTTATTATTGTCTAGCAATACGGCGTACATTTTACTGCGCAATCCGATAAAGTATTTGATGATGCTCGAGTTCATTTCATCTTTGAACTTACCAATAACCTTTTTGTTTGTGTCGTCATGAAATTTACTGTCACGAGGGTAATCGGAAAGATCAAACAGATGTCGATTGTCGTATATATCGTGATAGACGTCCTCATATTCAATTTCATACACGAGCGAGTCGGTATCAGTAAACAATAGTCTACTTGACGGCCACTGATTTTTAACAAAATTATAATGAAAATCGTACATGAGCCACTTCGATAAATCTAACACAGAGGCTCCAACATAAATCGGCTTGTTTAGTTTTAGATTTGTCTTTCTTCTTTGTATCGCGACAAGATTTTCATTAAAAATTTTCATACTAACAAAATCATCATCTGTCACAAGTTTATTTCTGCGATTGATATCATTAACTAGCTCGATATTTACCCGTTTTCTAATATTTTCCATCGTCTTACCAAAAACGGAATTGTTCATAAGCTTAAAGAAGTTTTTTTCAAAATCAGTTTTCGCCACAGCTCTTCTCGAAGTGTTTGAGTTAATATAACCTCTCATCCACGGCGACTGATTAAACTTTAAAACTCTATGAACTTTCCTCAACACAAGACCAGCATCTACTGCTTGTTTTAAAACTTTATAATGCAAAACATAATTTCGCTTATTGAGTAAATTTGGTACTAGTTTTTTTACCATAGAATTTTGTCTTGGTGATGCTGTCGCTTGTTGTTCTTGAGATAACATACTATAATTAATGATCATTGATTCCGCACAGAAAGGATAATCGTTGTGTAAATTGTGTAGCCAAGTTGGATAATAGAGATCAACTTCAACGAAATACGAAACATCATCAGGTATCTTCTTTTCTGTCTCCGATGGAAATTATTCAGCCGTAATCCAACGAAATCCACCAAAAGGCATTGGTTCGGCCATAGAATAACCATATAAATTATTACAATCTAGATAAATTATATACTTCGAAGGACGTTTAGGATTGTACTCTTTCAAGTATTTGTTGTATGCTTCAGCATATTTCTTTGTTATAACGCTAATACCGCCTCGGATACCTTTTTCGATAAAATTAAACATATCAACGTCAGTCAGTAATTCTAACCTTACTTTACTAAACTTTAACAGAGCGTCCCATGACAGCCCGGGAGCAGAATAATACCAACAAGGATCTAGTCCATAATTGCTGTAGCTTACTCGACGAAAACTCTCAAATACGTCCGCTAGTAATAAAACATCTGTTTTCAAATATGAATCATGATAATCACCAAATGTTCTGCAGTTAAATTTATTCCAAATATCTTGTGCATATTTGTACTCGTCATCGGTTATATTTTCATTTTTAAGTTGCGAATAAAATTTGTCTTTGCTAGGCAGAGAAGTTTCATCAAATCTGCTCCAGTCGTCGAGATACTCGTACGGAAATACTCCTATTTGAGTCAGTAGATTACATTTATCTCCAAAACAATCTTGTAAGTTATCAAACTCGCTACAACCTTTTAACAGCTCATCCAATGATGCCGCCATAAACTGTAGGCTGTCACTAAAACGCAACTTACCTAAAGTAACTGACATATACTTTTCAAAATTATTTGGAATGCATTTGATTACGTTATCAAGTTTTAAACGAGATATTATGTCGGGATCACCAAAAGCTTCTACGATAATATGGTTATCATATCCTCGGAAGTTGTAAAGAACAATTGGAAAAAAATCTGGAGCGTGAAACCTTAAATTACACTGACCATGAACCGCTCTACGATATTGCCCAGTCAAATGACAATGGTCACGTACTTTTTTTATTATCAGGCGAGTCAAAAGCTTTTTCACAAATATGACAAAATTCCGCTTGCTCGTGATCAGATTCTTGTTGAGACGTCAGTTTTATCATTGGAGTTATTCTTTTTAAACGATTAAATATATTATCAACTTCGCTAATTAACTGCTTGAGAAGCCAAACAACTGGAGTTTTATCACGATATAATTTAATTGGTTTGGATAATCTCCAATCAGTACAACAAACTATCTGGTACGCCACTCCACATGGAACATGATTTTGAGTTTTTCGTGTACTCGATTGGTTGTTGTTGTTGTTGTTGTTATAGGGTTTAACGCCATTTTTCAGCACAAGATAGGCTATCCATGGCGGCCAGTATTAATGGTGGAGGAAGAACCCTGGAAAATCCCGGGAAGAACCACCGACCCACGAGAAGCTACTGGCAGGCTTTCTCACGTACCCACGTTAGCCGAGCCTGGACTCGAACTCACTCAGAGGTGAGATGGCAGTGATCCGTAACGGTCAGCGCTTTAGACCACTCGGCCACTCGGGGCCCCGTACTCGATTGGTTAGGATTACTTTCTACGTCAAGTACAGGCTGAAGTAAACATTCGAAATCAGCGTATATAACGAAAGGAATTTTTATTTGTGATTGTAATTGACAAACTGTGATAAACTATTTTCTTTGGATGGCATCGTTATTCGTTGTACGTCACTACAGTAATGCAAATGCTTTTGTAATGTTTCATTGTCATTACAACCGTGCAAGCAGCGATAACAAAAGAACGTTTTTTTATTTCGTTTATTATACTGTCCGCCAACTAGTCCATTAAAGTTTTTAATCCAAACGTAATGGTTCTTATAAAACAGCAAGTTTATCGTCGATTGTGAAGCTTTTTCTGAAATATATCTCGGATAGACGTTTTCTTTTTCATCTAGTCCGAAAACATTTATTGAAACATTATGTTGCTTTTCAAACTTTGGTATTTGATTTTCTGCAACTGGTTACGTATCGGCTCGTTCAAAGTAACACAAAGAAAGAGTGAAGACAACAAGCTTTGTAAATTTTAACAAAAACAATTTATTTCCCTAGAAAACACGGTGAAAAGGTAAATAGATGGAACAAGACTTACGATTTACGAAGAAGATCCAAAAATATGTTCTAAATTTGTGAAAACACATAAGTCCTGTGAATAAACAGTTCTAAATTGATACAGTCTGAATCTCAGTTCCGTTCCAAGATGGCGGATGATGACGTCAGACGAAGGCTAACATAGAATGTCCAGAATTTTCACTGTAAAGCACAATTTGTATTGTTCTGTTCCGATTTAGAAGTAATTTCATCAAATGTCTTTGTCCAAAGCCAGTAGTGTTGTTCTCCAGGGAAAATAATTGTTTAGAAAGTAGATAAAGTACAGCTACTACCACTAACAACACACATGTTGTTCCTCGTACGAATGAACAAACACCTCTTTCCAGCACAGAAATACCTTGTCAACACGATCAGCGTGTTTTTCTGCTGGAAATAGCGCAGAAAGAATAGCCCACTGAAAACATTTGTTATCTACGTTCTTTGCGTTTATACAGCATTTTTTATTTTTTATTTTTTGTGGTAGGTCAGTATACGAACTACCGCGTAATACGTTATATTTTATCGTGTGAAATAAAATTTCAGTAATAATTTCAAACTTCCAACCCGAACCCGATTCGGTAAATTCTTCTATCTTTTTCCAAATTTCCTGGTGTATTTCGTCAGCTCGTGATGAAAGATCAGTCCCAAGCAAAACACGCCTTGATTTTGCATTAATATAAGGGTCTGCAATTTCCTTATCAGTCGATTCTTCCGTCACAAGTAGCTTTGAAAATATAACGTGATATTGCACTAATATTCTTAGACCCTTATGTTTTTTCAAGTTCACGTTTCACAGTTGGCTCTAACAAATGATAGAGATTCGTTGCAGTGAAATTTACCAGTACGATTTGTTTATCAAACCGATAACTGTTGTCAAATCCTGTAAAGGCAGTCGCTATGTTTTCAGGTTCTCCCATAAGGCTCTTCTTGGCTATATCTCGCAATTTCAGCATTGCTATATATATAGCGTAATATTATATCTCTAATTAGTTGTTCGATCGATAACTCACAGCGCGCCAAGTTGAACAATCAATTAGAGATATAAAATATCCTTATAATATAATGCCACAAAATCTGACAAGCGCAAACGAGCAAGAGTATTATCACCCCAAGTATAACCTATATGCTGGAAATGCATTAGGTTGCACGCCAGCTGAACAAACAATTAGAGATATAAAAAATCCTTATAATATAATGACAGAAAGTTTGAGATATGTTAGATTGACAGCGGAGGAGCAAGAAGAATATCATGTTCATCCGAAGTATAACCTATATGATGGAAATGCATTAGGTTCAGTTATTAACATAAAATCTGGAAAATCTGTTGGTGAAGCAACGCCAGCAGGTTATAAGATCAGCGTTAAAGGTGATAATGCTGAGAGAACGGAAATGTTGAAGAAAGATTTTATTTACACGTTAGTCTGCGATGAAATTCCAGAAGGACAACGTGTATATCATGTTAACGGCATGGTCACCGATGATAATATTGAAAACTTATCTTTACAAAGTGAATTTCAACCGCATTCGGTATTTGATTTAAATGAGGCAAATGATAAGGGAATTATTAGACATATAAGAACTAAAAACGTTGTTGGTTCTATGAGTAATATGGGGTATCTCATGGCAACTGTCAAAGGAACACTAACCGATCGAGTTAATTATTTATCACATGGTTTTGTTTACGAGACGTTTAACGGACCTATATCTAATGGTTTGGTTATTAATCACATCAATAGCATAAAAACTGACAATCGAATAGAAAATTTAGAACTAGTTACCCAGCAGGAAAATGTGAGAAAAGGACGAGGTAGTAGTGCCAATTTTAGATATCGGGCAAAACTTGTTATTTCATTTAATCTCGAAAAAGACGAGAAAATCAGTTTTAAATCAATTTCAGCTGCGGCAAAACATTTTGATATTAATCCCAGACCAGTAAAATATGCTGCTGATGGAATAATAAGATCAGCTTTTTCAAGAAAACATAATGCTTGGGTTTTCTTTGCTTATAAGATCGATGATCTTTGTAAGAGCCTTTTTGGTTAAACAATGATGAGCAAATGCTATAATATCATCGCGATCAAATTTTAGCGTCATTATTGCGCTATCATTAAGTTTATCCTTTTCTACTGCTGTTAGTAATATTCTATCATTTTCGCCAGGCATTACAATACAACACGTCAACAGAATATGCACTATAACCCGACAGACATTTTCTCACTGCTTCGGCTAGTTCGTTGTAATTTAATATTTTAACTTTTTGTTGATATTTTACCTCGGGAGATTTCATCTCTGTGGTCATCTTATAACAATAAATTAGATAAAAGTATATTATAATATGGATTTGATGAAACGACTTGCTGAAATATACGCGGAAGATACAATCGCAAGTGATACAATCACTTACGATAAAGTCGCAGACAATATTACAATCACCTGTGATATAATAGACAAATCTGCTAGTTATAGCGAAGATGATATTTTGTACAACAACGAATCCGACGATGAAGATGAGATAGTCGCCGTCGCTGATAGAAAAAATTACAGCAGACCGGCAACTGGACGATATAATGTCAAGTATCACATTGCTAAAAAAATAATAAAATTTAATTTTACTGTTGCCGAACAACAAACATTTTGGCAGCTTATCAAACCTTTTTTAAATCTAAAAATTGCAGGCCGACAAAAAAATATAAAATTCGATTTTATATTTGTCAAGATTTTTAACTTAATGACGATCTCTGACGATCGCAGACAATATCTAACATCGTTATGTAAACCAGTAAAATGTAAATCTATCAAACGTAAGTACGAGGAAATCTATAGAAACATTATTTCATAATTTGTTTGGTTGGGATCCAACTATTAAATTTATCGCTATACCCACGCCACTTAACTAAACTATTATTGCCTTTGTTCCTAATCACTTTTTCGATAACGAACACATCTTGTTCAGTTTTTTGAAGTTCCTGCTCGTAAAAACTGCCAGTTATAGGTTCCCCTGTCAGATCTTTTAGCACGTATGTTACAGGTATTGTTAAAAGTACTTTATCAACCACAAATACTTCTTCGCTCCAGTTTGGAGTAAATCCTTTTTCAAATACTTTCTTCGTCAGAGAAATTCTAACTTTACCACCCACTTTAAATTTATATCTGCGGTACATGTTTTCGTTCGCTAATATCGGATTTTTTATTGCGTCGTTTGGCGACAATTTAGTGGTTCGATGTTTCGTGTTATTATATTCGTCAACTATCTGCGGAAGCTCATCGATGTACCTGTTTGTGTTTTTAGCTGTCAAATATTTGCGTATTTTTTCGTTTAGCGTGCGATTAAATCGCTCGACGACAACGCTTTTACCTTCGTTTCCTGTAACATACTTTTTGATATTATTTTGTTCCAAAAACTGCTCAAACTTTTTATTGAAAAACTCCGCTCCGTGATCGGTCCAGATTCTGTTCGGTTTTCTTTCAGTACTTGTTATTATTTGTTTTAACGCGTCAGTCACTGACGTTCCTGTTTTATCTGAAACAGGTACACTAAAAGCATATTTACTAAAAACATCTACAACGTTAAACAAATATTTCTTATTATCATTAAACTGAGCAAGATTTGACACATCGACTAAATCTATCGCCCAGATATCATCAACGGCATTTGCGACAACTTTACGTCGCGGAGACGTTTTTTTTTTAGGTTTGTGTAGTTCAGCTGCAAGCGATTTCATATTATGATCATTGACGATTTCATCGTACGATTTTTCGTTAAGTCGAGACTCTCCGAGTCCTAATTTATATTTTGCTCCAACAAAACCCTGCATCAGCCTTCTATCAAAACGTTCTCGCATATTTGTCGGCTCCATATCACGAAGTTCGTCTAACATCACTTTATCACAACTAGCCTTATCTTGCTCGTTGTCACGATAACAAATGTCATGACGCATCGCTATTGCATCAACTTGATTGTAAGGTTCTTGTCCTGGCAGCGGATTATCATTTTCATCTAGTTGTTTATCGAGAGGATTATAAGGTCCAGTATATTTATGACCTGGCAATGTCCAGCCGCCTTTTGGTTTTGGTAATTTGCCAATCAATTTGTGAATGTCAATTCCGCTGCCAATTACCTCACGGCGATTGCATGATTTACAGTACGTGACGATTTTATCTTGTTCGATACAAAGATTTTTCTCACAATCACAATTGCACTTCATTTTATTTTATTTTGTTTCATAAAAATTTGTTATCAATTAATCATCAACTAAAATAACTTTATCTATCCCAGATCCTAACGTCTCCGCTACTTGTTTTTTTTCAGAAACATACTTTTCTTCCTACCACAAACAACACAAATACATTTTAGCATTATTCTATTATTTTTTGTTTTTTTCCGTCGTCTCATCTTTATTTTCTGTTTTAGTTCTACATTTGAGGCAGTATGTTGACATTATACTTGGAATTTAGATAAAATTAACTGCAATCTCATCGTTTGCGTGAGAAGGTTGCTTATCAAATTGTAAAATAAACTTTAAAAAATCAGGATCTTTTGACATTTGTCGGACAAACATTATACAATAATAACCACAAGCTGATGTTCCAATCGGCTGTAGTTGATTAGACGAATAATTTATTTTTTTAAATTTTTTAAAAATATATTTTTTTATTGCGTCGCTCGGAGGAAGTCCGAACGAATCAAAATAATTATTATCGTAGACAGCAACCCAGTGAGTGCCTGAGCCATCGTGAAAATTTTCTATATTTACAATACACGAACTACGTGCTGGTACGTCATCGAGTTCGTCTTTAGAAAATACTCCACGAAATCCGACAACGTCATTCAATTTTTCAATGATATCAAAATTGCTCAATAGCGTCTGGTCCCTGGTAGAGTCATTCCACGTCCGATTCCTAGTAGGTTTGGAAGAAGACTTCCCGCTAACCCTGCTAGTAGTGGAGCGAAAGGAATAAATCCTTGTTTTGTTCGATTACGTTTTGTTGTTTTCTTTTTTTTTCGACAATTTTGTTTTTCTAGCTGGCATTTATTTTATATTGTTACATAAAACTGAGTGACAAAGTCACTAACGATAGATTTGTTTGATTCCACGACCTTCAACTGCTTTTTTTCGTTGCGCCAGATATTGCCGCTGACGCAGCCCCTAGTCCAAATGTACCAAGTACTGGCAAAATGTTTGGTAGTATTGTGCTAGCCATCACAGAAAGTGCTGGTCCAAAAATCCACCTTGTTTTGACATTGCTGTTATTTGTTAAACAGATAGTTTAAGAACAAACGGTTTTCCTTTATCGAGTTTGTCGATTTGTTGTCGCGTTAGCATTAATTTAACCGCTGTTTTATTTGAAGTCCCCAGGGATATCATTAAAGAAACAGAACGGCGTTTAGCAACAGCTGCTGATAATTTCTCAACTTGACCGGATGTTATATATAATTCTCTGGTTGTGTACTTGGTTTTCATTATTTTATATCAAGGTTGTTAGACTAAACTTGTACAGTCATTCTTCCTTTGGGCGCGTCAATTGTCAAGGATCTATCACTGACAACTAGCGCATATACGTTATACTGTACGGCTGGCAGCGCGCCAAGTGTCCAGGTGACCTCAATATCAGCAGTTGATCCGATAGCTCGTTCGGAATGCTTCGATATGTCAAAATAAAAGATAGGATAGAATGACCGAAACTCTTCTACTGATATTTGAGATCTACTGTCCGCGTCTTGATATTTTTGCATTGCTTCCATAAGGTACATATACGGCCGAGATATGTTTCTTGTTTCATCGTCAGCAAAATTACATTTGATTGCACATTCGGGATATTGTTTAGAATTTACTCTAACAAATATTCGTCTAACATCTGGGTTATCAAATACGGAATTATTCATTTCTTGATCATTACGACGTGCCTGTTGTTGAAATGCAACAAACAAGTGTCGAGGTAGTTGTTCGCTGGGCGTAGTTGTAACAGGCCATGTGTAATCAGTTGCGTTGGGAATTGCTGTTTGATAAATTCTGTTTTGCTGGAAGTGTATCTTTTTTGTCCAATTGGTCAATAATGATTCGAGTTCCATTGTTTTAGCTATAGAGGGAACAACTCGTGGCATCCACAGTGCTAATCTTGTAATAGCAAACTGTCCTTTAGCCACCCCATCAGCGTGCATTATACAATCGTTTTGATCAGCTCGATCTAAAATAAGTGTATGTTTTATTCCTCGAAAAACTTTGTTGCATTCACGGCAAAATCCAAAGATTGTACTTAACGGAAGCATCATCGTTATTTGGTGAGATTCTGCAGCAAATGCTCTTCGTTTGGCAAATACTTCGTTATATTGCTGACGTCTTATTCTTGTGACCGCCAATCCTATTGATTCACCTATCGCAGCGACATTATTAGCAGCGGGATTGGCAATTAGATTATTGTTATCTGCAGCAGAAACACCAGCACCAGTACGAAACTCGCTCGAAACAGCTGTCCCGAATGAGGTATCTTTAAACCACATCATATTTGTGGCAACTGATCTAGAATAATCATCGCTAAACGAAACAATGTTAAGTATTGTACTTGCTATAGGCAAGTGCATTGAAATATCTTCTACAGTTTGACTGGCCAGTTGATATCGTGCACTTTTAAACAAACTCCAACCGTTGTTGACAAGCGCAATTTCTGCACCAGCTGCAATATCACCACCTATCGCAGTTACTATTTGGCCACGCACTTCCAACACTGCCTTATGCGGCAGTAGAAACACGTCCTCATCTCTTGTGTTAAAAGTTCTAACACCAGTTTTATTTGGTTCGTTTGAGTTTTCATCCAGATACTCGACGTATTCGAACTCTGTTACAGCATCGTCAGTATCATATTCTTCAGCAAGATCGAGATAATTTTTAGCTGACATTTTATTTTATAATCGCTACACAAAATTAAAAGGCAGCAGGAGTCGTTGGCTTTGTTTTCTTTACAAGTTTACGTACTATTTCTTCACCATGTGGTGATAATAATTTTTTTGTTGTAGCTATCATAGCTCGTTTTGTTTCTTCTGTTGGCGCAATATCTGATATCGCTCGTTTTATTTCCGATGTGGAAACCGGTGGTTTCAAGCGTCTAATCTTATCAGCAATCTTTTGTCCTACTGCAGTGCCTGCTGAAGAAGCTGCACCTGTCGCAAAAGCTTTACCTGCGTCAAGTACAATTGGTACTACTTTACGCGCAATTCCTGGGACATTTTCTATAATTTTAGTAAATATGTTTCCAACAAATCCGCCTACTATTTTTCTCCTATAAATTTTTCTTTGTCTCATCTTTGTCTATAAAATATAGGCTCACAAAATTGACTACGCAATGCGTAGGTGTAAATAATACGTGACAATTTCGTTGTTGAGATCTATTTATCTACCCGATTGATCTGTTAATTGCATTGTTATACTTGTTATTTGATTTTCAAGATTAATCGGATAATAAATAACTTGACGTGGACTAAATTTGCATGATCGATCCTGGTGGAACGTCTGGTGAAAAGCTATATATCGTTTGTCCTCTACTACCCTGGGCTGAGTAAGATCCAGAAGCAATAGAGCAATTTATTAATATTGTTTTTACGTCAGTTATATTTACCGGTAGTTCACCGTCAAATGTAATAGCTTGTTCAAGAAAAGGAGCAGGATAATTTTGACGATGAAATCCTATCAATGGTGCGATGCTTGTTTGCGATGTAAAACTAACTACTATATTTCTTAATGTTATCCTAGCTCGTAACGTATTATAATTCGCTGTTAACTCGAAATTATCAGGGTTTAACTTCTCTTTTTACGTAAGCTCTTTTATTGTTTTATTTAGATCAGTGATATTATAAGCTCCTTGTGGAATTTTAAATGTTTTCCATGAAGTTCTTAGAACTGGCAAAGCAAATGAAATTTCATCATTGACATCAGTTTTTACGTTAGCCATCGAATTCCAACACGTACATGAAATTAGTCCAATTTCATACTGTTTTTCAGGATCTAGTTGTATTGGCGGATTGTAATAAACAGAAAAGTTTGTGCTGTTTCCTGTTGTCTGCGACGAATCATGTAATAATGTGGTTGATGTTAGAGACATTATATTAATATTTTTAGACAAGATCGCTGTGTAAAATTTCATACTCGGATGATGTCAGTAATCCGCTCGATCTAAGATGATCTAGTATATCAACAATTTCGTTATCGATCGCTACGCTTTCATTACCAGCTTCTTTTGATGATATCAACAACATAAGTCGGTCGACTATTTCTGCGTTTGATGTAAAAACTTTAACTCCAGATCCAGTGGTTTCTTCTGGTAATGTTTTATCTCGTTCCCCTTCGTACTTATTAAGTAGTCTTTTAAAAGTCCAGCTCTTAGCATAACCTCCTGGTTTAGTTCTGTACTGTTGTGCTGTTTTATACAAAGTCTCAGCAATAATTCCTTCTCTTATTCTATCTAACAGAGGTAATACTTCTTCTTTTCTAGCATTTTTAATTTCTTCATCAGCTTTCAAAAAATCATCGTACATTTCTCGTAAAATACCCATCAGTTTTTTGTAATCATCTTCTGGCCAATTTCTAATGTTATTAAGATCTTTTAGATTTTCTTTTGTTAATATTTTTCAATAAATTCGTCATACTCAGCATTATGTATTTTTGATCTAGCTTGTTTTCTGTAAAATTTTATAGATTCTCCAACAGGCATTATTTTTATTATACTTTCTTGGATCATGTTTTGTTGCTCCGAAACACGTTCTATTAACCTCTTTAGCTCAGCTGGATTAACCGTCATTCTTGCTATCGCATGTTGAAGTGCAAGAGGATTGTTCATTAGCCTGTCGAATTCGGCCTGTCGTGCAACGGGATCAGCAATATGTCTTACAAGTTCGTTTACAATTTTTTTATTTTCTTCTTTCGAACTTTCTCCAAGTAAACCTAACAAACCATTTTTCTTGTAATTTTTTAAGTTCGTCTGCGGATAATGTTGATATTTCTGGTTGTTTGCCAAGTACTGCTTCGGTAACAGGTTTAAAAAGTTTAGCAGTTTCTTCCTCTGCTTGAACTTGTCCACGTCGAGCTTCTTCTACTTTTTTCTTAAAACCTGCTCGAGTTTAAATAAATTTCTTTAGCAATTCGATTTTTTGTTGATGCTTGTCCATTATTTTCTATACGCTTTATACAATTCACCTATAGAAACGTGTTAATACAACAACGAAACATCTTAGCCGGATCACGCGCTAGTTTGTCAAATAAAAAGAAATTGTATTTGTCTTTGGTTGCTTGATGATATAATTCGATAAATTTATCTTTTGTTACATCACCGCATTGCTCGTTTGCAATATTTCTTACATCAACATTATCTAGTCCGGGAAATAATATAAAACAACCAGTGTTTCGCCTGATAAATCTATCGACGTTGTAAAAGCCTTGGGCGAGATAAATAGAATTACATCTTTTATTACGCGACAATGAAAAATAAGATCTGATCTTGTTCATCTCCTCGTTGTTTAGCGGAATATCGTCAAATACAATTATTATATGTTCAGATGAATCAAGTTCGTTCACTGGAATTAGTTCTTCTGGTTGTCTTATTAAAAATATATCATCGCCAGCGTCAAGTTCATCACGAAGTTTATCGTTATAATCGCTCAGTAGATCGTACTTATCTTGCTGTGGATTAATTGTATAAATATATACCTTGTCATAGTTAAAGTTATTGTTAAGCAAAAGATTCAATAACAAATTTGTTTTACCTGATCCTGTACGACCGACAATAAGATAATGACAATCTGGAAGTTCGTTATTATGTCTATGATTAATCAATCGTTCGGTATCAAAATTTAATATCTCCGCCATTGTTGTTATATAATTTTATGTAATATAAAAATTGTATAATAATAAAATGTAATGAGCTACTATACAAAATTTGGAACATTATTAGTAGATTCATCGGCTGAAGGTCAGCAAGGTGACTTATCTAGATACGCAACTCTTGATCAGCTCAGAAATGAAATCAATAATTTATTAAATATCACAAGTGTAGATCAAATGAACTCGTCGTTTTCCAGGACAAACAAGGACGATTGAAGACAAGTAATGTACAACTGTCAGATGTACTTATACGAATTCCCACCGCGGTTGTTAATAATATCGTTACTTTTACTGGCCAAGGTAAAATAAAAGATTCCAGTAACTCGGTTAACGATTATGTCAAAAAAGCCGGTGATTCATTCACGGATAACATTTTCATGAATCGAAATAAAATTATAGACCTTGGAAACCCAACCGCAGATAATGATGCCGCAACAAAAAAATATGTCGATGATCAAGAATCTAAGTATGTATTAGTCAACGGTGGTATAATGCGTGCATTTCTCAACATGAGTAACAATGGTATTAGTAATCTTAGAACACCAGAATCAGATTTTGATGCTGCAACGAAAAAATACGTCGACGATAGCAATATCCCGATGACGACGTCATTAAAGACAATCAATGATGAAATGACTACATTAAACACTAATTTTTCTAGTCACGTACAACTGTTTTTAAATTTTCGTAGAAACATAAACAAACCCATTAAAGAATTTTTTGGGGAACAACCAACCGTTGACATAAAACTCTCCGACGTTAACACAAAACTAAACGACATTGTCAGTGGAATACCTAATATTGTTCAAAAAACGAATCTGATTAAAATTCCACACGGACAAATTAAAACTATCGTGTACACAGTAGCATCAGGATCATCGACATGGACACCGCAAAATAACACTCTCGAACATACCGCAGAAGTAACTGGGTTATATAGGCTGTCCATGTATGGTTCGGAAATTACTGCGTCCTCTTCGTCATCACCGAATGTATTTTATAATCCTCTACTGGTGATGCTAAATAAGAACACCAAAGAAACATCTGCATTGACATCAACGGAAAGGCCTCCGAGACGTTACTGGTGGTGTCTGGAATTTGTAGCTGAAACGCCATAATAATTCATTAGGGGCTGGCACTATTGTAAACAAATATTATATAATAAAAAAAAGTATAGTTGATTCAATCACATTTCAAAAGAAATTCCAAAACAAGATGTTGACGCGCTAATGCAATATTACAGATATTATCATAAAAAACTTTGGTGCGTGAAAAAATGTTATAAATACTACAACAAAATACTTCGGATAATATCATATTTACCGTTGTTATTGACCGGCTCTGGTATAATTTAAAGTGGAGCATCATTAAATCCATTTTTGTTAATAATATCAGGCGTTGGTGTTTCTCTTTCAACAGCGTGTAAAAAAATTGAACTTCGGTTTGTGACTAAAAAAAAAAATGCCTGCAAAACAGCTAGTATCACCTACAAAAAATTACTTGATCAGATACGATCTTACTTATATGATATGGACGATTTAATACGCGAGTTTCGTACTATTGACAGTATGTTAACAGATATTCTACCAATGAGAGTCAGCAGGTATGAAAAAGATTATCAAAAAAAAGTATGATAATGATAGGGTATGAAATTTTGTCTAAACTTTATAAATAATCTTACAAAATTTTCACTTACCTGGTGAAGATGTCCTCTTGAAGTGCAGCAGTGCAATGGCTAGAAGAAAAATTCTGACCGCCTTTTATACTGCTGTTCTGGAAAATCTGTTTGGAAATTCCCTATCTTTTGCCTGATCTAGAACATTCTAGAAAATCACGTGATTGAGTCGTTCTGGAAATTCCCTATCTTTTACCTGATCTAGAACATTCTAGAAAATCACGTGATTGAGTATTATGGAAATTCTCTATCTTCTGCCTGATTCTAGAACATTCTAGAAAATCCACTGGAAATCTCTATCTTCTGCCTGATTTGAAAATAGTTATCAAAAAAGTATGATAATGATAGGGTATGAAATTTTGTCTAAACTTTATAAATAATATTGGTGAAATCTTCAGTAGTAAGGGAAAAGACTGTGTTCTAGCTCAGAGAGCCCTTAAACGCCATCAGACAAATACGGTCGTCAAATATCTATCATATGTGATAATCTCAAAGAATGATGTTGATTATCATATGTATTCCGTCACCAATAAGATAGTGATCATAGGGGTGTTGACGAGGTGGTTATCGTCATCGAATATATTTGTCATATGTGATAGTTCACAAAGGATGGGCTAGAACCAGCCTTTGTGTTTAGTCAAAAATAAGATAGTGATCATGGGGGGAGTGTTGACGAGGTGGTCGATCCGTATTTGTTTGGAGGCGTTTTAGGGGTCTCTGGGCTAGAACCAGCCTTTTCCCTTACTATTGCTACTACGGCTTCTTGATCTAAAATAAACATGTATCTCACAATGAAAAGCTTTAAAAGAGGACATCTATAATACATCACCATAGAACTCTAATTCAATACATCAGTCTTTCAAATTGTATGATAGCATTGTCTAATCCGATTCCAAAGAGCTGACTTGCTCTTCCTCTTGGACATTTGTCAGCATCATTATTTCACTTTTTCAACTCTCCCTTAAGGTGGCTCATCGTAGGGACGCCACTGATGATCTTGGAAAATATCTCTTCATTGTGCCATGTTTTCCAACGCTCTTTGAGAGTTTGCAAAGTCCACGCCTGTCCATTATTTGATGTTATCTTCCAATCTCTTCTTCCGTCTACTTCGTTTTCTCTTCGCTCTCATTGTGCCCTGTAGGATTGCATTTGTCAGGCCAGATGAGCGTGAGACGTGACATACCATCTGAGACTGCCTTTCTTTACGGTGGTGAGCAGATCTTCCTATGTCACAATTGCATTTTGTACCCGAACGTAATGTTGCTGTCCTTCCGAATATTCTTCAGTCTAGCCAGAACAATTGTTGTCGGGACAACACCGTACAAAACATTAGTTTTGAACCTTCATCAGAGGCGGTAATTGAAGCTAATAACTTTGTTGAGCTTATATCCATTCACTCTTATTTCCTTTTGGATGCCACTCGGTTTGTATGTCATTAGCTTGGTCTTTTCAGCGCTGATCTCCATCCCATCCCATACCTTATTGCTTCTTGTTTAAAACGGTTCACTAAGGTTTCCAATTCTTGCTCATCTGCTAAGCCATCTGTATCTTAAGCAAAGCGCAGGTTGGAGATTGTTCTACCTCCAGCACTAATTCTGCCCACATGGTGTTCCAGGGCATCAGGGATTTAGACATGATTCTTTCCAGGTAGATGTTGAAGAGAGTGAGTGAGTGAGAGATGGCACCATTAGCAGTCTCCGACTGTGGTTATGAACCAATATCTGATGTTGCCAATGACGATAACTGCGATAGTTGCCTTGTTATACAGGTGTTCTAGGTGTTTATTAATTTTGCATTTATGTCGCGTTTATGTGGCCCATAAGGTTGCCTTCCATACCGTGTCCAAAGGCTTCTGGAAGTCAGTCAAGACATGATAGAGGTCTTTTTGATGCTGCAGATATTCTTTCTTCACAGAAGATTCAAAGAATCGAAGAACTGTTACACAGTGCTACTTCATTCTCTGAAACCTGTCTGTGCTTCAGGAATGGTGTTCTCAGCTTGTGGTTTCAGTCTGTTGGGGATTATTTAAGCATAACCTTGTTTGGATGACTTATGAGGCTGATCGTTTGGTTTTTATTGCACAGCTGCAGATTCCCTTTCTAAAAAGAAGAGTGACGAACATAAAATGGGTCCGTAAGGAGGGTCATTCTACTGTCTGCCAGATATTTGTTGCAGATTGTTGTGAATACCACACTTGTCAAGCATCTTGCTGGCAATGCCTATTACTGCCGTGGTGCCGGTGGTGATCAAGAAGTCTAAGTTGATTTCCTCAGCACCAAGAATTGTGAACAGTGTAACCTTTTGCCTATTGCTGCCTCAAACGCTTGAGCAATGTTTGGATCTTTAAGCTTTTAAAGTTCAAAGTTGATCCTAGCCTATCAGTCGTCTTCAGCAGGTCATGATTGCTGCCCATGTAAGCTACTGGGAAGCTACGTGTTATGGCAGTGATAACCCTAGACGCGATTCCTCAGCAAGATGTGAGCAGTCCAGTCGTGAAGTTTTCCGTCTGAAATATGCCTCTTCTCGATAATGTATGGCTGTTCATTAGCTCTGGGTTAATGTAGATGGGGAAGTCAAGGAGCTTGAGTCCCTCTCATTCGTATGTTCATTATAGTATGGATCATAGACTTCCCGCCAGTCTGCCTGTGCGTCTTCTGCAACATTGGCATTCCAGTCTCCTTCAATAACTACGCTATTCTTCTTGGGTTTCTGTTTAACGGAAGCTTGAATCTGGTCGTAAAACTCATCCACTTCCTCGTCATCAAATATGATGATGTTGAAGGGATATGCCGTCAATCGGCTGGTGATCAAGACGATTACCATCCGATTGAGGGCATCTCCTTTCAACATCATCATATTTGATATCACCATAAAGACACTGCCAGTGCAGTATTGTGTTGCCGACAGTGTCTAACAAGACGTTACACACTGGTCGGCAACTCTTCATAAGTTGATCTCTCCTAAATTCTTCTGGCACATATCGCAGAATCCAAGTATGTGCCATCGGGAACTTGCGATCTCATGGGTTATCTCCTCGAGTTTCGCTACTAGTCTTAATGTTGCTATATATTACCCGTACATTGATGGTGGTTGCGTCAGTAGCATAGTTATTACTTCAGTCCTGGTGTACATTTTATGGCGAGGTCATTGGTAACGTAGGCTGAGACAGATCCGGTATAAAAACTCTATCCATTGTCATTTCGTCACCCCTGGAGTGTCATGTGCAGTTGCACTCTGGCGGATCCCATTCCCCTCTAGACTGTTGAGTTCATCTTGGAATTCTTCCACCCTGGTCATTGACTGCAGCTTCGAAGACTTCCGCCCTGTGATGTCATGCTACCACTAGCCTATTTCTCCCATAGGTAGAGAGACTCATGGAGGTGGGAGTCTTGGCTACTGCCTGTCCAATCCAAACAAATTCTTACTTCTTGTCTAGCATGGTAACTTTTCCCAATGTAATAACCATGCCGCAAACCAAAAACAGTTTTTTTTTTGTGGGGAAACATAGTAAGCTACACTTCTGCAAGCAAACAACACTGTTTCTAAAGAATCCTGTTAGTCTGAGTGTTGTGTATCTTTCGTAACAAACTAGATTTTTAAACATGTTATTATTTGTATGTTAAAGTGAAAATTTGAATGGCATGAAGTATATATATATATATATATATATATATATATATATATATATATATATATATATATTTTT
>JAECUM010013334.1:0-48363 GCA_016617855.1 Megalonaias nervosa | reverse complement strand
AAAAAAGAGAAGAGAGAATTGGCGTGAAGAATCGATGTTTTTCCTTGAAACAAATATTGTACACCAGCATAAACTATGTCAGCAATAATAATAATAATAATAATTATTATTATTATTATTATTATTATTATTATTATTATTATTATCCTAAAACAACAATAATAAGTTTGCCACATATTTCAGATTAAATGTCGTTATTAACGGGTAACCACTTGGAATCGGTTGAAGTCAACTATCAGATGATCAAGGCGCTCTATCAGCAACTAATTATAAGTAAGTAATTTGCTTGATCTCTATGTATTCACTCTGGTATATCTCCGGTGCGTAGTTTGTTATTATAAACATACACCATGACATAACCACTACCAACACCACACTATTATATCAATGTCTACATCTTCATATTTTATCTTTCTTTTGTGTGTGTGTGTGTGTGTGTGTGTGATTTGAATTTTTAACGTAGCTTTAACAATTTGAAAAACGATGTATGCAGTGTTTTGGTTTATAATGACGTCTAGTACTGAGGCATCATGCCGCAGACATGTGGCATCAAGTCTATCCAGACATATTATCCTCTTGTACCATTTTTCTAAGTCTTTTTCATGACTCGGTCGGGGTTCGAACCTGTGACCTCATGCAGCCGAAGAGGATGTTCTAGCCTCTTAGGCCACCGGAACGGTCATTTTCTTTCTTGTATTTCATTCGCAGATTTGCAAGTATACAAAATCATCTTTCTGCTGAAAAAGCTTATCATCTGACATTAATACAATATTGCAGGTAAAATTTCCGTTTAATACACGATTACTATGTATCAATATTTGCAATATTATGTCTTCATTAATAATGCCAACCACATTAAAACATATATTTATGAAATGAGGAGAGAGCTTGAGATAGAATTATGTTCATTGTTCAATCGGCTTTATCTCTTGTTCGATTTAATACACTTTCCAAGATGACTTCTTCAAAAAAATACTATTTGTGCCATGATTACAGAATAACGTCCTGTCCATATTTACACATTTTCATGATTAATATTGCTGTTTCCATTGCAAATAAGTATTTTAAATTTTAAATGAATTTGTTAATTGAAATAAATATTTCAAGCTGTTTCTATTGGATTTATGATTTAATTACATGTTACAAAAGATAGCACGCTGACAATCTTTCTTCCAATTATTTCTCCAAATTTACATACCTATAACATTCCAAGTTTGCTAAAGAATAAACCTTCATAATAGATTTACCTCTACGAGATTAATGAGCTTGGGGTAACATCCGTTTCTCTGTATTAGTGTTAATGAATATAAGCCGAGTTAGCTGTGAATCCTGCTACACCTCAGCGATTACCAGTAAGTGTCTGTAATTCGCATCTAACTGTACTTTACCAATACAACCAATGGCGTGAACATAATGCTCTTGACAATTGATAATTAGTGGTGATTATTAGTCAGGTGCCACTTCTTGAGTCGTGTCAAAAGAAGATTCTTGGTGTATATATCCCCTGTTTCTTGGACGTGCAATCAAAGTTTTCGGGGATTTTAATCTACAATGCCAGTATGAATTATATTTTCTGGATATTTACAATTTTTGTTGGACTTATGGAACACATTACTTGATCAAGAACAGACGACAAATCCTGGGTGTATACATCCCCTGTTTCTTCAACGTGAAGTCACAGTTCGGGGATTTTCATCTACTATGTCAGTGTGAATACTATTTTCTGGATATTTACAATTTTTGTTGGACTTAAGGAACATATTCATTGATCAAGAACAGAAGACTGAATCAAGTATAAAGGTAGGGATATACAAGTTCTTAAATCTTAGGATTAACTTTTTTTTTTGAAGGTGTAAAAATAAGTAGTTTAATTTATATAATGATGTGCGTATTTAATCAAAGAAGTAGCATGCTTAGTTATTTAAATATCATTTAATTCTTGAATTAATACTTAATTATTTAATTAGTGTTTACATTAATTTAATTACACCGGATCGCGCAATATTTGATCTACTCCATATCTTTCAATTTTCATTATTTAATATGTACTAAACTGATTCCATGTCTTGAGCACAAGGAATTTGTACAAGTCTATTGTAGGGGCAAAGCTGTTAATAAATCTTTTTAATGAAAACAATAGAACAAAAAGAAAATTCCATCGGTCACTTTATTAGAAATTGGTTTAATCATTCCGCGAAATCACAATCCTAAAATGAGATTATATATTAGCACAAGTGGATGTCAAAGACTACAAGTGAACAATTGTAATGAATCGCCGCAAAATCGATCATTACATCTCTACAACTACATACTAATCCTCTATCATCGCTAATGCTCTATTTGCGGATGATTCTATTTAGCAGCTACAAACATTTTGGAAAATGTTATATTTGCAAATCATTTTATTGGAAAATGTGCATTATGACAACACATATTTGCTATGAAAGTGAACAACTATATTCCAGTAGTATATTTGATCAACATATGCTACCTATTTTATTATACCGCTATTCCACGTACATTTATACAATATTGCATTAAATTATTGTTATAACCTTTGATAGATTTGGTAATTTTAAGACTATTCCTTTCGGTTTAATTCATTTTCGAACAATAATCACACTCATATACTATAAATTTCTTTGATTCTGTGTCCTCATTACATGTTTTTCACTGACGTACTGATAATGAATAGAAACAGTCTTTTTTATCTTTATTTTCAAACATTCCACAATCACACACATCCACTGATAAATCCGATTTTAATTAAGAGAATTTAGAAACCCAGTAAAATCCGAAATTGATATACACTCTTGTCATGTAATTTTTGGAATGCCCCGGTTAGTTTCCCTCTTGTTATGCTACTATTTCCCGACACCGATAGAAATCTATTTCCACCGAGGCATACAGTGAATTTTCCTATCCATCTAACGTAAAGATCTACTGACTGTGACAGTTTATTTTCATCGACATTTATGAATATGTATTTCAGTTTACCGCGGTATATTTTTTGATAGTGCTCAGCATGGTGCTTTTTCACTGTACCTGTAATTCGGTACTTTCCATCAGTATTTACTTTAATTTAATTTAATTTTATTCCCGAATAATTTCACAACGAGTTTAATGATATTAAGAGCATATTTTCATTTGTTATGAATTATAATATAATTATATTTATGGTCCTATCAATTTCGGATTTATAATGAACATGTATTATTTATTTACAAGTGTATGTCAATTCGTTAGGTACATGTATTGTTATTTTTTTTAATTTTTTTTTTTGGAGGGTGCTTTCCCTGTTTGATCTTTGCAGACCAATTAGGGAGGCCCTCCTGCCCTACATGTCAAGATGTGCTATATTGTATTTTTTTTTCTTTATGGTACAGTTTGTCTGAAGTATTATTATGCTGTTGAATTTTATATAATTCTATTTTGAAGTGGTTGTCTGTTTTGCATGTGTATATAATAATTTTTTTCAATCTTCTTCTTGAAGGAAATAGTCCTCCGCTTCTCGCTGATTCCATTCCTCATCAAGAATTTCGTCCTCCTTTAAAAAGTAATCCTCCATTTCTTTCCTGCATTTTTCTTCCGTTTCTATTTTTCTCCTTCTTTTAGCTCTCCTTTTTTCTCTCTTAATATCTTTTTCTTTTTCTGTCTCTGTTTCGGTCCCTGTTTGCGAGCCTAGTGTTGCCAATGTCAAAGCCATTTCTACCTGTTTGTTGATTTCGTGCTTTTGTGGATTTTTTCCTGATGTTTCAACTATTGGGGCTGCTTTTAATTTTGTCTGTTGTTTTTTTGGACTTTTGATTTGAGTATTCTGTTGTTTGTTCCCTTGGGCGTCTGTTTTCTGGCTGGATCCCGGCTGTGTTTGTGAATTTTGTTTGGTCTTGTTGGCTGTCTTCGATGTTTCTGTAGGTTTTTGTTTAGAAATTTGTGATTGTTGTTTCTGTTGTACTTCCGTGCTCGGCTGGTTATGCTTTGGATCTTGTTGTTTAGGCTGTCTTAATTGTTGTTGTTGTTGTTGTGTAGATGTTTTCTCTGGTGATTTTGGTAGTTGTTGGCTTTCTAGATGCTGTGTCTTGGGTCTTAGTTGCTGTTTTGTTGTTTCTATTTCAGTTCTTAAGTCTGTTTTGTCCTGTTGGTTTTTTTCTTGCTGGTGTTGCTGATCCATGTTTCCTGGACATTTATGTGGTGTGTGCCCCGTTAAACCACATCTATTACATTTTCTATGGTAAATACAGCCTTTGTACCATGTTTTCGTCAGAAACCCAAATAAATAGAAAGCTCTTTTCACGTCTCTTAACTTGCCTTTTTCTATTTCAAATATCCTATTCCCGTTGTAGATAGATGTCAAGGGAATGGTATCCAATCTGGCCGATATGACTTTTATATTGTACTTCTCTTCAAATCTTTCTTTTGTTGCTTCCAGGGGTATCTCTAGAGGGATGTCACTCAAATATAGCTCTCCCGTTTGTTTTTTTATTTTCTTCAGGATTGGTGGTGGTTTCCTTACTGTAACAGGTAGCTCTTTAATTGTCATCTCTCCCAAAGGTAGTATTGGTTCCTTATCCCTTGATCTCAACATGTATCCTTTGTAGCCTTCTCTGTTTATCGAGTATATTCTTTTCACCTGATCTGGATAAAGAACCTTTATTGCAATCATGACATCTGCTGTTCCTGGTACTTGATCTCTGGATATTTTTGTCATATCTAGGAACTGAGTCCCTTCATGGTGTATACATTCTAGAAAAGATCCTTCCGTTTTCTCTACTCTTCTTATCTTGAAAAAATTTTCTAGTCTCCATTTTTTCAAACTTTTGGCATTTTGTACTGCACGTGCAGCTCGTTCTTGTGAGTTGTATTCTTCTAAACTCATCTTCACTGTCTTGTTGTTGTATTTGTTTCTTTGTCAGTATTTGTTCTGGTTTGTTATGGTTTTTCAAATCTTGATTATTAAACTCCCATTGCAAAGCACTTGTCTTTTTTTCTTTAAGTCTGCTTGGTCCTCGCCATTGTGAAATTTATTTAAGAAATGACTTTATCTGTCCAACAAAAGTTTAACAATCGGGTTATTCACCACTCAATTTGGGTGGGGTGTATGTGCCAATACCTCGCCCTCCCCCCCCCCATGTCTTCTCTTTTAAGTCGTGCAGCTGCAGTAGTTTGACAACCAGTGTGTTCAACAAAGCAGAATTGCCGCGATGAGATAGGTCAGACAGAGTATTCCTCACCACAGAATTATATCGCACGTCAGACATAAGCATTTGTTTGCATTGGTGGCTTGAAGTGTTTGATGTGAAGTATATATAGGTGGACGCCCTTGTGCCGAGACATATTGATAGGCCATATTAAACGATTATTTTCCGCGTTTTAAGAGACAATATGCGCGTGGTTTCGTGTTCACAAGATACCACATCTATTAAGTGTTCGAATATTTCAATAGAGTATATATATATATATATATATATATATATATGTGTGTGTGTGTGTGTGTGTGTGTGTGTGTGTTTTCGTTTGGTACATATAATGAGATGTGTCACAAGTGGATGTGGAAGCATCGTTTTATCTCGATTTCCAATACCAACGTATCTTACCCTGATGCATTTCAAACTCTTTTAAAATATACCAATAAAATCCTTCATACGCATCGGTGTTGGATGGAAGTTGCACCTAAGAGTCAGAATTGTGCGTAAAACACGAGGCTTTGACGTAAAACAAACAGCAAAACACCTGCTGAAAATATCCTTATATTAAGAGGATTACACCAAAAGGTTCAGGGCAAACTTTAAATAAGATTTTAAAACATATTTGCTTACAAAAGCACAGGTTTGTAAACCCCGATAAGCTTCCATGTATTCGCGAGGGGTCAGCTACACATGTGGGCAAAACAGATCCCTGTCCCTTGTAAACAACTACATACAGATATTACCCTGAAATACAATTCCAATGTAATGTCTCAGACGTACCTGTCAATCGAAATAAAGCAATATTATTCAGCTCTCTTATACCGGTAAAATTAATAATAACGATTTAATTTGCGGATTTGAGTTTCATCGCGGATCTAACGGATTTATTTAGAGAGAATATTTCCTCTAAAGAAGGATACTTTTCAATGCATCTTGATCTTTTTGGCTTAAATAGAATAAAATTAGTGCAGCTTGAATAAAATTTAATTCAAATATATATATATATATATATATATATATATATATATATATATATATATATATATATAGAGAGAGAGAGAGAGAGAGAGAGAGAGAGAGAGAGAGAGAGAGAGAGAGATATTCTAATATCCAGGGATCAAGGTCAAATAAAATGGAAAAGCTCAAACCATTATGCTCAAACGAAACCCTCCAGTGTCATCGAAATGATGTTTTCAGCACCAAAGCCTTTATTTAAATTATAATAACACAAAATCAGGCAAATGAGTAGTGAACATAATTCCAACTTTTTCTTTTCTTTCATCCTTCTATCCGTTTACTCACATTTATTTAATGATAGATCTAAATGCCAAAATATTGAATTTGCAAATGTATTGAGTGATGACATCGCAGACATGGTGATAATGAAATAATGCGAAGTAACAAGAATAATTAGGTAGCTGTTAAATATTTAAATAATCATGATTCGCATTATCATTTTGTTCAAACAGGCATATTTCCAAAACCAATATTGTAGAAAAGTGACTTAGTAGTTACCGAAAATAGTGTATGTGACCTACAGATGTGATACTTGATTTTGGAACCAGACCATGTGGTTTGTTTGAGACTTAGGTAATAAATGTAATTTTTGCACGGTCCGGGTTTGTGTGATTTGCTTGTTGAACAATCTACACGGCAAAGTTATTTCCCAATGACACACTGTATCGCCTTTTGAAATACCTGACATATTATTTCACACCCGGCTTTATATATAACCTAACAGGTTGTTGGAAAGAGGCGACCACATTGCTGTAGAGGCGAAATCTGCTGGCATTGAATACTACCACCATGGCATTTTTCTTGGACATGACAAAGGAGTGGCGGACTTTGGAGGGAACGACGTCAGTGATGCTAAGCCACGTAAAGTAGATATTTATACCTTCACAGAAAATGGCAAACGCAAAATGTTACGTATTAAGTACCATCCTGAACAATGCCTTCCACTTGAGCAGGCAGCAATCCTCGCAGAAGAAGTGGTGGATTTTCCTGATATGTGGGGTCCGTACAATGTAATACGTAACAATTGTGAGCACTTCGCAACAAGGTGTAAACTAGGAGTCGCCATGTCAAAGCAAGTGCAAGATCACATCCGACAGTGTCTTTCAAGTTCCAAAGTGATGTTCAAACATGTAGCGGGCTTTATTAAGCTTAGCCCTATGACTGGTTCCCCCCGTATTTCGTCTGGCTCCCCATGTATATTACTCTCACGACAAAAAACATAGATATCGGTGGATACTTTCGCAAATTCGAAGTCAGTCCTTATCATACTTAGAATTTATGCCAATGGCTGTCATTAGCGGTTGTTCCGACCACCCCGGTTATTTACGAAATAATGATTGACCGAGGAGTTACGAACACATCGTACTATTTTTTGGAGGTGGTCCGAACAGATTGCTGTAACGATTCTGCTAAGACATTTCTCATTCGAAAGATCTTGGTCAATCCTAATGATCATATTTTTTTGTCCTGCAGAAGTAGCATAGGTGATTTTAACACGTTGATATCATAGTCTGTATTTAATATTTGGGACTGATGCAAATTCATTTCAAAACAATCGTAACGATTCTTTGTCCAAATTAAACCACCAAAATTTGATATTATCTTTAAAGAAAACAAAGATATTTTGTGCACGTGAAACTGCTTTTTGACATTTAAACTTGGTGAATGTAATATTCCTACAGGTAAACACTTTAAGTACCTTATTGTGTGTGATTTTTAAACAAAAAACTATTTATTGTTATCTCAAAAAACCGTAGATTTGTTAAAAATATGACATACAACGTAGTCAAATCAAATGAATACATCACTTGGACGTCCCTATCGACTTGCAAATTGTTATCATATAATTGTACCTATTTCGCTTTATGGTTGCTGTTTTGTAGGGTTTGACAACACACAATTAATAGAAAACGTGCACCATGCATTCCTCAGTAACATAAACTCAAAAAAAGCATACCTATTTATATGTTATACTGATAAGTAGATAGAAAACCAATCAATGTTTACATTACATCTCGCATAGCTTGGGATCTCAATTGTATACAAAAGATATATAATACAATGAATAGCATGATCACAATTACAAACAATGGAGCGATTGTTACAACATATTTTTTATTTTAATTAATGAATCAATCTCTTTTACAAGAATTATATTAAATAATCTCCCATCAACAAAAATTATATTTGTTCATACCCTAAACGGCTTGCAATTTCAAGAATGGAATTTAGAAATCCCTGCCTCATCTGAAGGGGAGAATTATTTCCTTTAATAAACAGAGTCCAACTTTTAAAATTACCTGTTATCTTTACATTGAATTACATATTAGCTTTTGCTCAAAGTTAGTACGAATAATTGGAGACTTACAGTGTAGTTAGGACGTTGGGAAATATAGCACATCATGATAGATTTTTTGAAGAAAATTACTCGGCCGATGAATACCACTATTTCGTCATCTATGCATTATTTATAAATGCACAAGTATGCATCATTAGCATGACAGATACAACATGTTCCTGTACACTCCACATTACAACCACCTGTCTTTATGATGCATATACAACGACTGCTAATAATTCTTTTTTGTATGCACTGTAAATGTGCCTCAAGTTTGCATGAAGGCCGATTTGTCTAATATGGTACTGATTTAAATGATGTCGTGTATCCATATAATTGGTAAATATGATTTGGTGGAGTTCTAATCAGTGTTGCTATATAGAAAATTTGCTGTCAGTTTGACGTTCAGTTATCTTTTTACTTTATTACAAAACCAGATTATATTATGATAAAGATCATATTATATTTGAGTTTTCTATAGACTTATTTTATTTCCTTATAGGTCATGCCAATGTAAACTTCGATCCGATTGAAAGACTGTAAATCTTAAGACATAAGAATATCGATGTGAATTATGAATGTTAATTTTCTTTCGATTGTTTACCTAGGACTGCTACATATTCAAAATATTCTAACTACAACACTGTTACCAATAAATTATCTGGTGTTATCCTATGTTATTTGGCATGCCGCCTGAGATTTAAACCACAAAAAGAAAGGATTTGTTCAGTTCCTGTTCTGCTTTAAGTACTTACATAAAGTTCAACTGCAATTACAGGTTTGACAAGTAATAAATTAATGTAGACTGCAAATATGCATTTATTGTTCAACTCTGTGAGCAATTTACAGATTAGTGTCTTTATTCTTATTACCATATTTTTGCAAAGTTAATTACAAATGTAATTTTATATAGATTATTCAAAAACAGGGACACGGCAGGCCACAATGATCTACTTTCTTGCCTCATACGCTACGTCTGACAAATATCCATTGAGCCCAGTTATTCTTGTTTCGTTGTAACATGTTTCATACACCAGAGAGAATATCTATAGGTTGTACTATGAATTCGCCACAATTAATATCCTAAGCAACCTTTAAGAATGTACTTATTATCAGGCTCAATTATCGCCATTATCGCATCAGTTCAAAGAAGTTATAATGCTCTCTGTAATTTTTCATGCTATTTAATAATCGTTCAACAAACAATTTGGAATGGCTGTAACGCGCTGACTGGATGACCTTTGTCAAAGTAGGTCCTATTCAAACGTAACAATAATTACGACTATCTCCACAGAGAACAAGAAAAACAAATTAGGGCTATGATGGGCAAATTCTGCTGACATCTGATGTGGATTTCTAAACAATTCTACATTTTATCAATATTTCCTTCCTTAATTTAAATAACTGCCATAATTATTAATCTTCCTGATTCAAACGTAATTAAGGCGTATTTTAAAGTTATTATAATAGAAACATGGTTTGTAAATCATACAAATTTGTTCCACATCTGCATAATACTGAACAGCAAAGACTATTTACAAACTGGATAGAGTTGGTAAAGTTTATATTCAAAACAAAAAGAGAAAGGACATTGATTAAATTTGATTTAATAAATACGAAAACTGAGTAGATTTAGGTCAATACATTCCAGATTCAGCTAACTTGTTTTAAAACAAAGTCTGAAATGTGTTATATCGATGCATGATCTTAACGAAATTTAGACCATGCTGTATCACAGACTCCCAATTTATATGTAGTGCTGTTAACTTCTTAAAAACGTTTTGGCCTCTGTGCCATATTTCTTTTTCCTTGGGAGTACATAGAAGACCAAAGCACACATAAATGAACCAAGGTATAGGGATTATTAAAATGAAATTCTCATGTCGTGTTCATGCTCGGACTCGGCTCGTAATGCTGATATCAGATTGGCTAATACTGGAGTACTGGCCAGAATCTGATATCAGAGGTTTGAGTTTAGCCAAACTTTGAAAAGGATAAATTTTTAATTTAGAAACCCAGATATATTTTCTCATGTTTCAGAAATGTTCAACCAGCAATGAAAACAACCAGACTAAATATATAAAGAATGCGCATCTATTATTGTCAGAGAACTTAACGTTTTTAACCTCCTATCAGGGAATATCAAAAGGCAATTTGGGTGATTTACACGACCGTTCGTATTATCTCAATCACCTCCATAACTTCATAAATAAAAAAGACGTTGAATTATATCCTAATCCAGCAAAGGTTTCTTCGCTCATGTAAATACATACTAATAATAGTGACAAAGAAAAACGAATAGGATGCACAATTCCCTAAGACAGAACATGTGCAGTGAGGAAAGGGTACCCACAAAATTTGACTACTGAGTGATTGCACTATACATCTTTGCCAAAGAAGTAAAACTGTTGTCTTGAAACGTCCGGTGGTTACGAAAGACGTGTTAGAAATTATATTCAGAGAAATCAAATCCTAAGAAACAGATTTCTAGCTTTAAATATGGACAAGAATGCAAAACATAAATTTGTTGTTACTAGTTATCTTAACAATCACTTTTCGTGCAACATTCATGTCTGATACCGAGAATCTACGGTAAATCTGGATTCAATATTATAAAACATACTCGAGATCGTGGAATGTTTTGAATGATTATTAATGCGATATATATATATATATATATATATATATATATATATATATATATATATATATATATAAACAAAACAATCCAATCCGTAGCATGTCTGAATGGTAAGCAATGGCTGGTAAGTCATCGTATGCAAGTTTAATATCACCATATCTGCAATTAATAATTACGTGAAACAAATGAATCTTATATTATTAGAATATCTAAAATGTGGAAATGTGCTTTGAACTCGCATCTCAACTGAAATTTCGTAACAGGGATTGGTTGATTTAATACAGTGAAAAGAAACGTGATGTAACAGAGAGATTTCATTGTTCATTTCATGCCGGTCTAAGTGGTTTCATTCAAATCACAAAAATGACAGTGATGTCAAGTCCTTTTATTTCTGTTCCTATTAAATACTGAAAGGCTTAAAAGACTTGAGGTGATGTGGGGTCACGAAGTTAGCTGGAGTCTTCAATCATTTGAAATTTGGAGTCACATAAAAGATAAAGCTTATGCTGGGAATTTGGACTGGGTGCCAGTCCCTTCTTCCGTTTATGTATCTTTCCTCTTCTGGCCCCACAAGGTGCGGGTAAGATATTCGTAGCCGTGCCAAAGGTTTTAAAAAAAAACATCAGAGAAATCGATCTTATGAAAAGTTTATTGACTAATTAAAAAAGTAATTTGTTTTAACAGATACGTTGACATCAAGTGAAGGACAAGCCTTTCTGGACTGGGCTACGCATCTCAGTGTTGTCAAATATTATTGATGTCTATATGTCAAAGAGTGGTCTCTACTTAAATACCATTCTAGCAATATGTTGTGAAGCAATCATAGAAAGAAAGGGAGATTATGATGAAAACAACATGAAAACAACACATAGTGGTATCTTTGCAATATAACATTTCAGGCACAATAAATCAAAACCGGAGTAAACGATAAACAATAAAAATGCATGACATGGCAATTTCCTTGAATATATTTTGCCACATACTGTGACTTTGTTCATTTTGTATTGGTATCAATTTTCATTGTTTGGCAATATAACAGACTATTTGTTGATAAATAAAAAAGATTGAAATAGAAGAAGTCATCTTGATTCAATATAAGAACATTATTCATTATGTCTTTAAATTCGTGATTTTAGTAACTAGAAAATACACACCAAAATAATATTTGCTCAGTAACTAGATGCAAAGTATGTATGTCTAAATAAATAAAAAACACAACATTATAAATAAATGAACACAACATTATAAGTAAAATACTAAGTAATTGAGATCCCGGCTTGAAAGCTCCCTTGTAACAAAAAAGAAGAAAACGATTAAATGTACCACCCCACAAAGCTGTTGGCACAGGACCGAGTAGATCATGTTAAAGTGACTGATTACTTCGCGTGATAAGGGTTCTATTATACATGGACATGAAAGAAAACCACAAACTATGCATTTCACATGCTTACAGCAAACGTGTATCACTTAAAAACAATGAAATTTCATCATGGTCCAGTGCATGCATTAGATATTAGCCTTAATGAAGAAGTCCACCAATATTAACCAATTCAAGAAATCATTGCAAGTTGTAGACCGGTCCTGAGCATGAAACAATGATTAAAAGCAATATTCGGGGGTTGTGGGGAAGACGTCTGTCACGAAGATAGTTTTGACACTATGAATGATTGTAATATGACCCTCTTGATAAGATCTTACATAGGATTCAATGAGATATTTTGACATTGAGAAGCTTTTTCTCACATCGTGATTTTAATTATTTTGTGGAAATATATGAGAATAATATCAGTGTTAAACAAATATGTACCTACATCTTTTGTATGCAGAACAATGAATGCTAATATTCTAAGTATTTATAGGTTACTGCATTTGTATGGGAAAATATGAACGAGTTTTTCGGATGGCTATACTGCACGACCTTGGGAGTGCAGTATATCCATCCGACAAAACGAGTTCATATTTTCCCATACAAATGCAGTAACCTTTTTATTATATGCTCATTTTCTTATTCTACCCAATGCTTAAATATATAAACAAAAATTCACTACAAGAAACAAAGTAACTGAATGTATGCCGTATTCCAAACTAAATACACAAGCGTAGCTGCATCATTACACAACAACATTATTAAAGAAAATGGCGTTTGGTCTACTTAAAATTGAAATTTGGAGTAATATTGTTAATAAATGCGCATTGCAACAACTTTTCCATTTGATCTGGAATGAATACGTTTTGGTATTTTTGTCGATTCGACGCAATTTCGTGATTATGGTCTGGATTTATCTACATGAAGTAACTTACATCGGATTCCAGCAGCGTCTGCCAATTTAATGTATTGAAGTGTGTTGACATCGGCGTGCGTGTTTCTGTTCTGTCATTGAATGATTCAGATCATAGTGTGGGAAAAATATGAAGTCTTTCAATTGCAATTATCGAAAGACGCTGTGGAATTTAATGTTTATTTCATTTTGAGTGCAGTAAGGAGGATGTAACTGCACTTGGAATAAACTCGAAATTACAGTACAATTTCGAAATGTGTAATCAAGCTTGAGAACCCATGACATGGCTCATGTAATTCGGATTTGCAGAACTACTAAAGTACATTTTGAGGAAATTCAGGATGTAAAATTGTAAGTATATTTTTGCCATTTTTATTACCAGCTAAAGAAGACAGTTTATGTCTTATAATTTGCATGTTATTGTAAGGGCTCTGTCTGGCGTCTATAGCTCGCCTAAATCTGAAACAATGTATCATAAAAGTTAGCGCGGAATGTGCCAAAGCAGTTTGTATGTGTCAGTCCACTAAACATCTACTTTTAGTTCATTCAGAAACAAATTGTTTGTTTACAATAGAAAGTAGTTCCTTTATTCGAGTGAATGCAGTATGAAGTCAGCGCGAGGAATTCAGTATCGCAAAATATTGCCCGATTCTGACAATGTAAAGTTAACGGAGAAAAAAATGAGCATATAATAAAAAGGAGATACCGAGGCTCACATTGGAATATTTTTGTAATTTGCTCGGAACCCGTAACTTATGGAGAAATTTTATTTCAAATACATTACATTTAGTTAACAAATTTAAAGACTATATCAATCTATATGTATGGCGACTAAATTTTGTGTAGAAACATCGTGTTAGTCTGAAACTAATTCTCGCTTAAGACGACATTATGGGATATAATTTAACTTAATATAACGCCATAGAGATAAATATTAAGTCAAATACTTTAAGGTGATAAACGATTTGTATCCTCTTTATAGGTGTCAGGAAACCTGTAGTGAATAAGTCGTCTTTCGTTTCACTATATTTCTAGCTGTCGTAAACAATGTATTAAATCTCACACAGTTCAGGATTTAATATTTTTCTGTTATGGCAAGCAAATAATACCATTATTCTTAAAACTAATATTTACCTATTTGATAAGAAACGTTCAGTGTTAGGACTGGTCAGCCTGGTGTCAGGATAATGTGACTGGGTAGGACATCATGCTACATGTCTGCGGCATGATGCCCCAGTGCGGGACATCACTATAAACTGTCACACTGCAGACATCGTAGCGATATGACTGAAAAATTGTTAAAGCTACGTTAAAAATTTAAATCACACACACTCACACACAGAAACGTTCACACAAATATCACGAGGACCAAGTAATGAATGTTGTAAAACTAGTTCTTGACGAGACACATTTAAAAGTTTTTAATGGTCTAAGTGTATGCAGAAACATTAGTATTCCCGATTAGTTGCCGGGCATTGTTTTTGCGAAGAAAGCTTCGGATCAGGATTATTATAAAAAAAGACGATCAAGATAGATGAACATCCAGAACATGCAGAATGATGCCCCAGTTCTAGACATCACTATAGACTATTGCACTACAGACATCGTAGCGATATGACTGAAAATGTTTTAAAGTTACGATTAAAAATCCAAATCCAGATCATTTGTAGAACTGCGAATCATACTACGATTTTCAGAAGCGCACTTTTATTCTCTGTATAAACTTTACGTAATTTCTCAAGTCCATTTAATATTTTCTCGATGACTGTGGTTTTGTTTACAGGCTCTCTCTGATAAATAGCTTGCCCGGGTGTTGGCATCCCACTCAATGTTTCCCTGCCTATGATAGCAGTAGTATAGCTAGAAACTTGTCGGCTTCATTCTCAACACCACCTATTTTTACCAATAGGCTCTGTAATGTCAGCACGATGTCTTACACAATATCGGCTATGGTATAAGCTTAATCAGCTTAATCATCCCACTTTAGTTACAACTTTTAGATTACAAATTACACAACAATTAAAATACACATCGCAAACTCATCTACTATAAGAGATTCACGTTTAATTTTCGGGGCGGGATAGGCAGTTACTTTCTTTTAGCTTAAACTTTTCTTTTCTTTTATCTCATGATAATTAACTTTATTCTCAAATAATATCATGGATATAATAGGTTTTATTTTGCTATATATTCAAAACAAAATATTGTTCCAGGTACTGATGGACGGAAATTGAACAAAAAGACGTCAGGCCCCTGCCCAAGAAAATTAAATTGTTGGCCTTTAACATAATTGCGGCATACTGTGGTAAATATCGCGGTACGTTCAGAAATACCGTGGTAAACTGCAGTATAAAATATTTCCTGGTTACCGAGCTGTAATGCACATCATAATTTTAGCGTATGTAACACGTATAAGACCTCCTGACGTTAAACATTTCTTCATGTAATGCAATGGATTGATATCATAGTCATCCAATTCTATTTCAAAATCTTTTCACTGCAAAATGAATGTTATGAAACTCGTCGGACAGTTTCAAGTTTATATTCACCAAAATGGTCCGAAGAAACAAACACAAATTATTGACATAGAACTGTTTGCGTGCACTTCAAGTGTGTGTTAATACATGAAATTTATTATGACCCAAAGTTCTATCTCGGCGGTTCTTTTATCTATGCTGCGGAGGAAACCAATAGTTTATGAAATACTATTGACAACAAAGTCCCAGAACCACTGTTTATGATAAATCTCACCATTCTTCAAATCTAAAGTTTGGAAAGATGGAAATGATTTGTTAAAAATGCTATCTGAAATAAAACGTTTTTGGAAATAATCAAGATGCTGGGTTTAAACGATGTACAGACATACAGTTTAGAATAAAGAGGTATTACAACGTAATTCAGTCAACGAAGTCGCTCGTAATTCGGAAGTGCTTCAAAAGTAGTGAAGTGATACATTCGACAAATTCACTTAGTGACTAATCCAATTTAACGACAACATTCCCATTTGGCGCAAACGCTGATTCCAGAGAGAATGAAGTCTTACGGCTTTATAAGCGATTCTGAGAAGAAGAATCGCGCATTGGATGGAAATAAGATTCGGGTGAATATTAGTGCTCTGCTTAGGCGCTGGAATAATTTGAAGAGCGAACTTGAGCTGAAGACAATCCGGCATAGCGTGGTGTTCACTTCTTATGTTTGCAACGGCGACGTCATCAAATCTCGTATTCCTGCTTTCGACCCACAGATGCCGCCGATTACCATCAGATTAACTCGTACACATGTGAACAATGGCAGGGATTCTCAGTTCAAGGGAGAAATTACATGGCTCATAATGTGATGAAACGTAGATGTTACCTGGTTTTAATGGAACCAGACGATGTTAAGGACAAATATCTCTCAAGATTTAGTATTGTTACGATGCTTTGGCATATACGACGGCATTGGGGCTTTAAACTAACTTTCCTTTCGCATATATATGGAACGAAATTAAATATGCCGTGGATTTAATACGAGTTGGCAAACACAGGTCGGGAAACAGGCCAAGATTTTGTTTCAGTTATACAGGATTTTAGTAGGTTCTAATAGACTTGACTATGGCTAAACTGTGTCCTAGTCAGATCTCAAATCTTATCGGCAGATACATGACAGATACATAATAAAGGGAGTTACTCTTTGTCTGTGATCATTTCTCTCTTCCAAAAGCATCTATGGTGAGGGGAACGCATCAGCAGTGTATCTCTGACAAACGAAATTAGCTTTTCAGTGTTCAACCAAGCTATTCTCTAATCGATCAAACGCTGCATATGATTTTGTTTTTAGGTCTGAATAAAACACTTGTGTGGCTACACCTTCTGAGGTAGAGCGAAGAGTTATCCGGACTTGAGATAGTAACGTGGGCTGTTGTTACAACAATTGCAGCCTTGTTTACATCTGGGCATTTGGGAAATAAGACTTGCGAGGAACTGTCAAGACTGATTTCTGGTGCTTTTAGATGACGGCCAATACGTGTGCCCAAAATTTGAATGGAATTTTATGTCCGGTCGTACAAGAAGTTGAAGCTTTATGATAATTAATCTGATCGGGACACTAATGTACAGACTCTGGTGTATGGTATCCACCATTTAAATGACACAAAAAGATATTTTGTTATTGTTGTTGTATTGTTTAACGCCATTTTTCAGCACAATATAGGCTATACATGGCGGCCAGTATAAATGGTGGCGGATTAGCCCGGGAAAACCCCGGAAAGAACCACCGACCCACGAGAAGCTACTGGCAAGCTTTTTCACATACCCACATTGGCCGAACCCGAGACTCGAACCCACGTAGATAGAGGTGAGATGGCAGTGATCCGTAGCGCTTTAGACCACTCGGCCACTAGAAGCCCCCACAAAATATATTGTTTCCTCTCGTTTTATTGGGATAGAAAACAAGTTTGAGAGAGAAGGATAGATTTAGAAATAGAGTTTACCCCAGAAGCAATTATATGGGTTCGCATTATTTTCAACAGTACCTGTAAAACAAAATAACGTCTAGATACATTTGTCTTACTGATGCCCGTAGCAGTCGTAATAACGTTTTCTTATTCACAACCTATTTCTTTAAATTTGGCCTCGTATATTAAATTAATTCTGCAATATTGGTATGTTAAACAACTAAAATTAATGTTGTCATGTAGGTATATATCTAGATATGAATTTTTCGAAAGAGTATGCGCTTACAGGTATATATGACTTCTCGAAATATGGTTTCAAGTATACACACTTCGTTGAAATAAGTTTCAAGATATTGCACGTAACATAATGGAATTATGATAGGAATTTATCATAGATGTACTCATAATAAATAAGTACAATAGCGTCAAGTACCGCTACATTTTTTTGTAAGTACATTAGTTTTCTCACTGACGCAGACTTTTACTCAGTTTAGTCTGTACATGCCATACTCATCTTCTTATCACACCATTAAGATTCTTACCAGCAACTTCATCAAGATCTTGTATAGTCACAGCCATATGTATTTTTTATGATCATGGGAAATAACTCTTGAACACGTATTTATTTAAAATATAGAGTTCTCTCTCATACGAGAAGTAGATAGAGTGAGATATAAAAAATATAATGAATTGAAAGGAGCCAAACTGGGAAAGACGATATTCACGAAAATAGAATGAGGAAAGAAGACTAGAAAGATGGTATACTAATGTGAAAATTTTTATCTAAACGTAAGGAATATGAGTAATATTATAAATGTTTTATTTTTGTTTATGTTGTCTCTGCAGCACAAAAAAGACATGTTCCTTTAATACACATTTATGTTCATTTTGTTGTCATCTTCTGTCATGAGAGATTTTTTCTGGAGCGTTACGCGGCACTTGAGGGAAGATCTGAAACCTCGTCGTAGTCCAACACTTTGGTTAGCGTTGTAAATTTCCTAAGCACCAAATCAAGATCGGCCAGCCTAAGGAATTTAACAGAGGTGGTGGATTTATTATTATTTTCTGAATTGAACATGAGAACCTCCTGGTACAGTAAAGTCTTCACTTTCTCACCGCTCATTTGATGCCGTTATATTATTTTCACATCTTCCCAACACTATCAAAATTTTATTTCTGGTCCATAATTCCAGGGTTTTATCGCCCATTGGACTCATACTGTAGTTTCGTTCCCATTTCTGGAATGGCGGTTTGATGGGGAGTTTTCAGAACAAGGCTTGAGTAAACCTGGATTTCATAATTGGTAACTAACTTCAACATGGATCTGGCAATATTGATATCAACTGAGTTATGAAGCTTAACAAAACATTTACCAGTTTCATTTAACGTTTTTCAGTTGGAAATGTCCTCACATACACCAAGGACATCAGAAGAGTCTGAAGTGTCTATAACTTCAGTCATCATCACAACACTTGAGAACAGATGTTCATAAAAGAAAAAAAAAAAACTGTACGTATTAACGTGTTCTGAAGGTTCGTGCACCACATGTGAAGCGAAGAACTCTAGGAGTGATGGATTGAGGAATCTGCCATAAAGAGCGGAGTCTTTCGCTGCAGTTTTTCCAGCATCCTTTGGAATGATAACCTTATTTCTATACTTGCCATTAAATACATCCCGAATGACCTCCTGTACGAATAGGGACTCAGCCCCCCCCCCCCCCATCAGGTTAATGGAAATGTCCTTCCCAGGATGTGTCTTAAGCATTCTATGTATGTGATCTCTCTCTCTCTCTCTCTCTCTCTCTCTCTCTGGGGACACATATAATGCTTTGGCAGCCTAGAATTTTTACATCGTCGTATTAGATTGCACAATACAGGTAATGAGTCTACTGGAAACACGTGTACTCTGATTAGTATAACTTCCATCAATATGTATGTATGTATGTCTGGATGTATGTATGTACGTATGTCTGTCTGTCTGTCTGTATGTATGTATGTATGTATCTATGTATGTATGTGCTTGTGCATGCTGTTGATAACTAAATCATATCATCACCTTCTACCCCTTCTCTTGTGTTTATATGCATGTAAGAGTATAGTAGTGTTTCTATAAACCCTTCTTAGTGTGAGACAGTATGTCTGTGTGAATATATATATATATATATATATATATATATATATATATATATAATTCATCCCCCTCCTTTTACATCCTATCAACCCCTCTTGTGTGATAGTATATTTGTGTTTTTGAGCAAAAGTATATGCATAAATACTTCCTATCTTTTCGTTGGATTGTAATAGTGTGCATTTGGATAGAAATCAAAAAGCAGACGCATGATTGTAAAGGTGGTGTGTTTGGATAGTATATGTGATATGTTGGATTGTACGGATGTGTGATTGGATAGCAGATAAAAATGTTGACATTACCATTCCCGTTTAACCCTATAAAACCTTTTACTCTATAAACACCTTTGACCCCGCAAAAACCTTTGACCCCATACACACGTTTGACCCCAAATAGACCTTTCCATCCAAGCCTATGTACCATTTGAACGTGTTTATTTCCAACTGATCCACAAGTAACATCTCCAAGTAAGTCTATTCCTACCTATATAGACTACATATGACCTCATCTGACTCATATTACTACTTTCAGAGATGCCCTATTTGTATTAATTACCAGACGCACTCTATGCTAAAGCAGATCACTTTCAACAGTATTATGGTTTGCTGTACAATGAATGGACAGGATATCACGAGAACTGAGTAGTACGCCAGTTGTAGTGGCTTTTGAAGTTGATTACCTACCACAACACTATTGTTGTACACTGTAGTATTAGTGAGTGTTATTGCCAAGCTGCACAAAGGATTTTAGCGGTCATAAAGATGATAGATTTAAAAGTTGAAAAATAACTTACAGTAATTTTGGAATAGGTATGAGTGATAGTTCACGAAAACTCCAAACATGAACTAGGGCTGCTGTTGAAGCAAAGAGGAATAGAATGCTAACAAAATGAAACATTTACATATGCTGAAAGTTCACAAACATTACATGATAGTATGTATAGATCTTGCCCATGACTACAAATTTGCATAATAAACACTGAAATGAATCATAGTTTTTCGCTGACAGCTGCGTCACACTTCCAATTCTCGCGATCCCGCATGTAACTATGACACTCCATCTTAGTGTCTTAGTTAAATCACGGAATATCGGTACCTTTTCCCAATAATACCCTGCTCATTACTGACGATATAGACCATTCTACTGCAGGTCAGGGAGACGTTTCCAGTCCAAGCGTAATGGGAACGACGTACCTGTAATGCAAATGATCTTAATGACCTACTAATCTGAAGACATTATTTTACTAGTTCCTGGCCTATATTAATGGCTTGTCAAATTTAGGTCTGGTGAACGTAAATCATTATTTCCATATTAAACTATACAAATGTAAGTAAAACTACATGCACGCGATCTATGTCCGACTTTTATTCGAAGTACTGAATAGGATTTTTATGTTAGTGTTCAAACTTATCAAAGTATATATTTATAAGATTCAACAGCCCTTTAATTAACCCAGTTTGTATTTTAAATTCATTAATATCATCCATGAAAGTAACTGTACAAAAATTATGATCATTCATGTAATTCCGCAAGTTCACCAAATCGTTTATCTTTATCCTGGAGGCTTTAGCTAGTCTGTTAAAGGCAGTTATCGATTAGCCATCACCGCATTTAATAAATAAATTAAAAATGTAGCAAATATTGTCAGGAAGCAATATTTATTAGACAAAACATTCTTCTCAGATTAACTAACAGCTGTCCAAGGGGGTATGCTGACTGTGCTACCGAAACAGTATTTTATCTGTCACTGCCAACACGTTGATCGAAGTTGATATGCATGCCTCTCCTGGCATGCCTACAAAGAAAGGTCAAGACCCAAGGTCCCAATCTGAGATGATCCAAATAACATCTAGGTGGGCTGGACACCAGCTGTCAGTAACGAAGTCCGAATGGGTCCCGTCGATATACCGGTGAGTGGACAATCCAATAACCAATGAACGCCCCCTACCGAAATGTGGGTAGGAATGAGTACAGTACCCAGGTGAACCTTGAATCTGTACATGTCCACAAAGTTCCTGCCACAGGAAAAGTATATGACCATACTCCCATGCATAAGTACATTACACGTATGTCGCATTCATACAAAAGTAAGCAGCATTATCAATTAATTAAATAGCAACATTTATCCTGAGAGCAAAGGGTCTTATAAATACAAGTATGTAATGTAACTTAGCTTCTTTACTATATAATACCTAACATAGGAAGGTTGTCTGTCTCGACGCAGTCTACCAGAAAGCGGTATTTCACCTTGAAGTATCAACATTTTCATGTGATTACTGTCTCTGTTCTAAATTACTACATTTCAAATGACTCTCGAAAACCTGAACCCATCCACCATCCATGTACACATTTTGACCAGAAAAAATTCTGATTTCTGAATACTCCATAGAGTGGGACTAGAAATTCAAATAAAAACTATGACAAGATTGAATCCAGATACTGACATTCTCCACTCAGTGGTGTTAGCCATTTAATCTCGCTTGTAACAACATGTTCCAGAGTCAGTTATATAGAGACATTTGAATGCCCTTGAATATGATGCACATAAAGGCATGAACAATGCTGAGGTGACCATATAACTACGTACTCGACAACTTGGTTGTTGTTGTTGTAGGGTTTAACGCCATTTTTCAGCACAAGATAGGCTATACATGGCGGCCAGTATAAGCTACTGGCAGGCTTTCTCACGTGCCCACGTTAGCCGAGCTTGAGACTCGAACTCACGCAGACAGAGGTGAGATGGCAGTGATCCGTAACGGTGAGCGCATTAGACCACTCGGCCACTCGGGGCCCTCGACAACTTGGTAGATATTAATAAAAATTGGTTATAATCTGGTGGGAGATAATCTGAGTTAATATTAAAACTACACATCTTATCATTTAGCAATATTTTGATAAAATGTAACATTACTTAACAAATCAGTACTAGTTATTTTACAGCAATCTCGGGGTAGGCTGTACAGTTTTGAAAGCCGTATAAACTGCTTGCTCGTGTATTTCAATAATGTTAATTGATCTTCATTATTTGCTACATTGGTTAACATTTCCAAAATAAACTTTATTACAACAGCGAGTTGTAAGACGGTATCGGCGGTAGACTGGAAGCGATTTGTTAAGGTAACAGCTATATCTATCTCGCAGCCGAGACGATAGGCGCCACTGTTTTGAAATTAATTTGCCTTATCTTTAAAACTGTTTAGTGGATTTAAATAACATTTAAATCAAGTATACAGTTTAAGTTCATTTTCCTTTAGGTTTCAATATGCAAGCACTAAGTATCCTATCTAAATTTCGGGAACAAAAAGAAAACAAAAACATGGAGTTCCAAACCCGTTGATAAAACACCAAATTCTCTAGAATCTTATCTTAAACGACCACATTAAATAATTTTTACAATGAATGCAACACTGCTAGTTCCAGAAATGTTTGAAAAGATGTATACTTAGCTACTGTATTACCATTATTACAATGATATAACTGGAAATCACCCTGGCTTGAAACTAAAGCATTGACATTTCCAGACGTTGGGCTCTTGATGCATACCATCCCACACTTTTCTTGATATAAGGGTCCTACTGAGGAAATGCAAACATGTATTGTATTGCTTCTTGTAATATATTAGATTTTAAATGATCGTGTTGCTTGTCATGCTTAGTATCTTACACCGGAACTATTTCCTGACGTCATTCAGGTCTCTATTCTTACAGACGTTAGGAATTTTTACATCTACATTTCAAATATGTATAAAGATATATTCTTCAATAAAGCTATACATGATAAAGGATAGCTTTTCAAAGATAAGAATACGAATGCGAAGAGATGAAAGCTTATGAATTGGTATCTTTTATGAAATTATGTTACAGAAGCCTGACCAAAAACAATCATTATCCATGTATTTCAAAATTGCTGAAAATTAAAACTTACAGAGATCGCAAATGTTTCATAAACATATGTAACTTTTTTAATACGGGCAGTATAATGTCAAATGTTTTAGGGGTAGGGAGGTTGTTTTTTTAAGCTTTACCGAGCTTGAAACAATTCCTGTGTGTTATTTAGCTGATCATGAACAATTGTTATATCCGGTATCGTGATAAGACTGCAATTCTACACATCTTTACTTGTCACATACAAGCATTAAACTAGCCTAATGGTATTTTCTTTGTCGTAATTGAGATCACTGGATTTTGGCAAGGCTAGTAAAGAGGTCATGTAACAATCTACAATAAACACTTAGAAAAAATATATTTTAACGATGTTCTTGAATCTACATTGGCTCCTTTTGATGACAAAACAGTTAACGTTTGTAAAAAGATAACATTATCGAAGCAGACTTTTAATAAAAAGACTCCTTGCATCACACGTTGTTACTTTAAGAAAGACGCACACAAATTTTAAATTATCAACGTTAATTGCCAAAAGACAATTTTCAGTTATTTCGTAAGAAGGCTGTTTAAACAATACAATCTTCGTATCTTACTTCAATGAGACATGGGTTTTTCCTTATAAAAAATACTCCAGCACTCCAAATAAATAATCGCGATTTTAACTATTTTGACAACATTTTAACTTATATTAAAAATGTTGAGAAAAGTCATGCTTCATTGAGGTCTCTAATTCTTACATTTTAACTTACAATAAAAATGTTGAGAAAAGTCATTCTTCATTCAGGTCTCTAATTCTTACGGAAGTTAGGAATTTCAACTGAGTATTCATTCTCTACATTTCAATATACAAGGGCATTTTCTTCATTAAAGCTGTACATGACAAACGATAGCTCTTGAAAGATACGAATTTGAACGCCAAGACATTGCTAGACATTTCTTGATGTCATTTGTATATGAGTGAGGCATTATAGTTTCTTATGGAGTATGACCAAAGTAACAAATATGATTCTAGTTATTTATTTTCTTACGTATAAACAGCTTCTCACCTAATCATGATTATTCTAATAACAACAACGATAGTAACAGCAACAGGAATATAAACAAAACATACCCATTGAGTATAAGCTAGTAAGGCACTTGCATATTCATTTTATTGCTTGTGTCAAGTCTATAATTTGAACAGAACAATAATTCTACTTCATAAAAGATGCATAGAGATATTGCAAGTATAAAGATAATAAAATACCTCATTAGTTATATGGGACTTTTGGGTGACAATGGTACATTAGCATTAACCCGTATGTTAAACTTTTTATCTACAGTCCAATACACCCACATATACTATACAGCTACCACATATGCTCTCCAACACGTTGTGTATAGTGACCAATACCCTGTCATCTACTATCCAACACCGCACACCAAAACCATAACAACGAGGGTAGCGACCAATACCTAGTCATTATTATCCAACACATAACACTATATGATCAATAACCAGTGTGTGATGACCAATACCCTTTTCTTACATATTTGTATGTATGTATGTATGTATACATTTCGGCTATATGCATATAGATATTATGCAGCAGATCACTACACACGGCGTGTTGACGGTATAATGTGATGCCTTGGTATTGATCACCAGGTGTTGCTGGTATAGTTGTGGGTCTTGGATAGTAGATTACGGGGTGTTGGTTACTACACATTACGTATTGGATACCAAAACGCAAGCTATTAGTCACCATACATGACGTCTTGATAGCAAAATTGTAATGTTAGATAGTAGATGCCGGGATATTGGTCAGTACATAATTCCTGTTAATGATATAAAGTAGAGCATTCAATAGTAGATGACCGGGCATTGATCAATACGTATGGCATCTTGATTGTTTAGTGCGGTGTGTTGGATAGTAGATGATGGGGTATTGGACACTGTCTACTGTGAGTTGATGGTATATTCTGGGGGTCTTGAATAGTAGATAACGGGATATTTGTCACTGTACACGGCATGTTGATGGTATATTTACTGGGTACTGGTCACTACACAAGGCGTGTTGATATAATGTGGGGTGTTGGAAAGTAGATGACTTGGAATTGGTTACTACACTAGCTTGCTATTCGTAGAATGTGGAATGTTGGATAGCAGATGAAGGGATATTGGTCGCTACACACAATGTGTTGGACAATATATGTAGTTGGTGACTAGTACATGTGGTGTATTGGATTGTATATAACAATTGTAACATTAAATTCTCCCTTGTCTCCTTAAACATTCGACTGTTTTTAACTTAACAATTTTAGTATTACATATTCCCTTACCCCCATACACTTACTACCCTTTATCCCTTAACAATTGTAACATTACATTTTTCTTTGCCCCTAAACACTTTCTACCCTTTTTCCTATAAATATTTTGAAACTGCTTTCTCCCTTGCCTCAATAAACGCTTGTTTCCCTATAATACCATCTCTACGTTAAACCTAAGAATAATTTTAACGTAGCGTTTCCATTTGTCCTCTTACCGTCCCAAAATGTAAGCCTAATGTTACTGTCCCATTGTCCCTCGATCGCCCTATGCAAGTACATAACTTCGTAAATTGAATGACAAGATTTGTCATGGTACAGAGTGTGTGCTATCATTTAATTACTTGCAGGGCACTAAAGTATAACCAAGGACAGACTTAAACACAAACAAGTGGAATGATTCCGTACCTTGTCTATAACGAAGCGATGTGATGATTTAAGTGAATCTGATTATCTCTAACAATAAAATAAATGTGAGAGATATTTATTTGAATTTTATCTTTGCATAAGAAAATACAAAAGCAAATAGTGTCATTTTCAAATTTTGACCTATCAGCAGTCCGTCATTTCCAGCAGTCAGTTATTGGTGTCCATAACGGCGCAATTTCATCTAGCAATCATGTATATTCATTGCTTAAATGGTATAATTAAATGTGTAATTTAGTTTCAAATAGCGTCTTTGTTGTGTCGGGTTACATTAAGTACAACTATTACATTGAAATTTGTAGCACGGCTTTCAAAACTTCTAGCACGATATTGCTTTTCACTGAATTGCAAGCGTCACTACGTGTTCGTTTAAATTAAGTCACCAAACGTTTTTGGATAAGTTAACTAAATGCAGTTTTTAAATTGCAAAATTCTAGCAGAATTTACAAAATTATTTCAATACTGATGATTTTGAATTTGCATTAAAAACAAATAAAACGTTAGCATTTATTTCTTACTGATAATAAATATGCAATAAAAGAACTTGGCCTTCAGATTAACTACCATGTTCACAACCACTGTATTTGAGATGTTGTGAAGTCTGAACTTTTTAAAATTAATAATAAAGGATGTGCATCTCAAACATTGCTTAAGAAATGTCTTGGTGCATTTGGTTTATTAATGTCCGTAGCAGAAATGTCCTCTACACTTTTGGATTATATTGGTAAATATTATATTTGAAATGCGAACATGTTAGAGAAACTGTTATATATGCTGAGATCTAAATGGTAAGGGCTGCTTTTGTTTCCATATTGTATTAAGTGCAATTGACACCATCTGAAAGTGGTCGCTAATAGTCATTAGTCTCTTTATAAAGGTCAAGGTGCACTGATGTACGCTTATTATTCTTTTGTGCAAGATAAAACATGACGTACAAACTGAAATACGTGTCCTAAGTTTACCACGATATCTTTATTTAAGTTACAGCTTTATGACTGCGTAACTAATAATTATAACAATTAAAGCAATCTTAACAACAATCAGCATCACCATGATAGCTACTGGGATGAAATGTCTAGGACGAATGTCAATTGCGTAGCATGGAAATTGCAGCTTCCACAATTTTCTTGTTTGGTTGATCAAGCCCCTGAAAATAAAATTTGACCTCAAACTCTTGCACATTTTTCCGGTTTGATAGAAAAAGCCCCGGAAGATATGATTACACTTCAAACTCTTGCAAAAAATTTCCGTACGTGTAGAAGCCTGATTATGCTACTGGCTGCTAATTGGACGATGAGCTGCTTGATTATTGACATCACCATGACTACTTTGTGTATTTGCTTCTGTTTTTCAGTCTGCCTTTCTGAGCGCACTCGATTTGTCCACTCCGGGATTGATAGTCCGTATCTGTTGATGTGTTAAACGACATTCGTTTTCAGCCTTTTCCTAACAATCTCTCCACCTAATTGCCTGCAGATGGTATGTATGTATGTATGTATGTATGTATGTATGTATTATGTATGTATGTATGCGTGCATGCATACTAATTTAAAATTACTCGTTTTGTTAAATGTCCTCATACTGGAAGGTCTAAAGAATAGAATCCATATTATCTGTAAATCATAATGAAAGAAAAAAGAACCGGAACATTTTGTTTATTTCGGAAACTTATCTGAACGATACATATATACACATTATAGGTCATCTGACATTCTTACACTAGTGAAGTTACATGTATTATTTATGCCAGATCTGTACGATCGAGAAAACTATTTGGCATTATGCTTGGCTGTCAGAAAACTATTCATCTCTTTTGAGGGTAAAATTCTAATTTAGAACTCAGCCACACAGCATTAGCGCATTCAACTGTGTTTGCTTTAGCCTATATCGTATGCGTTCTATTATATTTGAGCATATCAACCTCTTACAACTTTAATCCCGCGTCTTTCAAGAGGATATGTGCTACATTATTTTAACCCGGTTGGTTTACTTTTCTTTATTCAAGTATGCAGTTATAATGTCTTATTCTGAAGATTCAACGATTCTTGAATGACGTAAAGGCAAGCTAGTAATTTGGTGCAAAGGAGTTAAGTGAGTTCAACTTTTGAAGGAATACTGTGATCTAATAATATAATATTTTTAATTCCTAAGCCAAATGAAAAACAGGTATATGAGTATGAGTGTAATTTCCTTGCTTTTTAGAATCATAAATAATTTGTCAGCTCCAGGAGAGCAAACCTGTTCAAGCACACCATTGTACCCTTAATGCGGTCGTTGTACAAGAATACAAGAGATATGTTGTTGTTGTTCCTAATCTTTGCCTGTTGCTGTGTCAACTTCATGTTTTATAGGCTGGTCACATTTAATTTGTATCGGGCCATATGCAGTAATTAATGACCCAGAGTTTAAATTCCAGGCTCTGGAGTTTGAGCTGTGTCTGAGCCATTGTGCGACCATTTTGGAAAATGCACAATGTGTATATAATTCATTTGTTTCCTGTCTCTCCGCCTGCCAACGGATGTAAATGAGACGCTATGTGTCCTGCTAGGTGACGAAAGAGTTTGATTTCAGATTCGTTCTTTGATGATGTTCCACTTGAGTGTCTTGACTTTTTTTTACAAGAATGCGATATATATATATATATATATATATATATATATATATATATATATGTGTGTGTGTGTGTGTGTGTGTGTGTGTGTGTGTCTTTGGCTTTGATATCCCTCTTGGGAGAGGTCTTGCAACATCTTTATCTTTTATCTTTTGTCTCATGGTTGACGTTGACGTTTGGTCTAAAGTGCTTGTCTTGTTGGGGATTCTGGAAAGGTGTTTGACTTTGCCAGTTGTGCCAGTTTTGCTACTAAGCATTTTCTCGGAACTTTTATACCCATACATACATACATGCATACATACATACATACATACATACATACATACATACATACATACATACATACATGCGTACGTACGTGCGTGAGTGCGTGCGTGCGTACATACCTACCTACCTACCTACATACATTGTTGTGTATATTTAATTTAATTGTTTGCTTAATTTTTTTTATTTCATTACATGCTATTGTAATGTAATATTTTATGCTGGACTTGACCTTGACATTTTCAATGCTTTTATATTCCCAGCAGACATGCCCGACTTTAGATTTGGACAGTAAAGAAGCATTTACTCACAAGCTATTTATACATTCCTTTGATCTTCAGGGATAAACTAATAGGTCTTTGTATAAGAAACATGTAATAGCGAAACCTCATTTGTTATGAAAGCGATTCAAATATGTCTCAAAAGGTATTTTATTTCCCTTTAGAGTTACGTGCGGGCACTTAAATATAAAAAAAGAATCTTTCTTTGAAAATCAATGTGGTTAATTTATTTCTCGCAAAATGTATATTACCTTTCAAGTGATATCGTTGGAGTAACTACTTACTCATTAAAAGTAACTAATTACTCATTAAAAGTAACAGTCTCATCACGTTTTGGTATCCTTCCCAATATTCATATTAACCATGTATGTATCTACAAATCGACAACTCTTCATAGATGCATGACTTAAATTGTTATTGTATTTTATTTAAAATTTCCTTAGTTTTTTTTTGAGAACATTCGATTCTGTAAAAAAAAAAAATACCTGTTGCCGTTAAAAATACGAGAAAGACGGATATGCTTTAACGAATGATCCATCAATCTCAATACATTAATAATCATTTGTTATAATCCCTTTCACATACGTATCTAAATACTAATTCATATTAAAACTAGTGGGAATTGTCCACCAGCAAATATTTGTTTGCAGCAAATATTGTTATGGTATATTTTGATATTGTATAATTGATTTTCATCCAAATACTTAAACAATATGCATTTACTACAATCACTGTCATCTCTGACATTAAAATTTTATTTCTGGAGCAAGTGTAAATTGTTCATCAGCACAATCTTTGAACACTACAAACATACGTTGCTTACATTTTGAAAAAGGATAGTCACTTGTAATTTGCTTTCAGTGAAGACAGCGTGGAAAACCTGTCTATCTATATTTGGGTCTTTGTAAACTTAAACCTTCAGTTGTGTAACCCAACATCTATATCGCATTCTATTCCAATATCGGCAAGCCTTTTTGAAAGTTAGAGGTTGTTATGTGGTGCATAATTTAAGTTATTTTACTGTCCAAGCTTAGTCATGATATGTTGTCTAGAAATAAACCTATTGTTTCCTTCATGACTTAGTGTCACTTTGACCTTTGACCTTTGGATCTGAAAGTAAATAGTTTGTCCTTTTAATCACAAGTGCAAAGCTTTCACAGAGTTTGATCTATGATCTACGTCTATATCTAAAGTAGTTGTGCTGAAACTACATTTCTTTTTTGGTAATTGCGACTTTGACCTTGGCTATTTGGATCCCAAAGGAAAACGTGTTTGTAATTACTCAAAGTGCAAGATATCAGAAAATATTTGATTAAGGTACATGTACTAATGCTAAAATTATTTGAAATCCATATTTTCGTACAGTCACAGTGGATTTAATCTTTGACTCTCTGACACCAAGAACAATATACTTTGTCACCAAAACTGTAAGCCATCTATAAGTTTCGTAAAGAAGGTGACAAAATAGTGACCTTATTGCGCAGACCCCATATTTCTTTATTACGCAACTGTTACCTCTATGTCTGACATTATGACCCTAAAATCAATAGTTTCTTTCTCACTACATGTACAAGCATGCACAAAGTTTGGTGACTGTGAATAAGGTTATTGTGCAAAAAACACTTTGCTCCATTCTGTCCGTGTAATTTTGAACTGTGATTTAGTCAATCAAAAATTCAACAACGATTGGTCAAGTTCAATTATTTTGAACGAATGTTAATTTCCGCAAATCAAACTGGACGAACCGACAGACGGACTAACAATACGTTTTGCCTATCAGGAAATGTACAGAAGAAGAGAAACGATTTTTGTTCGTGATTTAGAACTATCCATTTTGTACCTAATAATTCTTACTTGTGACTGACATTCCATGTGAAAACGGGTGCAACTTGCGGCCAAGTGATTTCAGGTGCTTGCATTGACAGATCGCTCACATTTCTGCTATGTCCGCGTGGGTTCGAACCCCAGCAAGGTCAACGCAGGCATGCCAGAAGGTTTGCTAGCAGCTTTCCATTGATCACGTGTTCTTTCTCCACCAAATAAACTGGTTGCCATGTATTGTTGTTGTTTTCGATTTAGCGCCATTTCTCAGCGCAAGATACGCTATCCATGGCTGCCAGTATAACTGATGGAGAAAGAATATAGGAAAACCCCGATAAGAACCACCGGCCCACGGGACGCTACTGGCAAACTTTCTGACATACCCACATTGGCCGAGCCCGATACTCGGACCCACGCTGACAGAGGCGAGATAGTGAGATGACAGTGGTCGGTAAAGGCGAGCACTTTTGACCACTCGACCACCCGGGACTCCGACTGCCATATATAACATATCATGCTCTGAATATGGCATTAAACCCACAATAAATGCAAAAATCAGTATACCAGTATTTATATTTTGTTATCTGAACGCTATTTAAAAACTATCGTATATCAGCCTTTACAAGAAGATAATTCTCGCCTTTCGTCAACATGCGTCTAACAAAAAAGAGTTTTGCCTGTTGTTCTCTCAGAGATGTGTCAGACGTTTCAATAAAAACTGATCAGCTGAAACAGATTGTAACCAATACATGTGCCGTATGTCTACCATCCATTTATCCCTCCATTCACAAAACTATAGTCAATATTTGCTGTGCGATCCACGGCCTATTTATTCTTGCGCAAAGATTTATCAAAAGCATTAAGTTTTTGTCACGCCGGCGTTAAATCAGCGGGATTTCTTGTTATTATAGCTCATCATGAATATTCTCGACCTGTCAATTAACCATATTTATATTCCTCGTGGTGAATGAAAATCAATTTCTAAAAGACATTAATGGAATTCTTTCAGCTGAAATTCATACGAGGAGCTAGTACAACACAGGAATTAAAATGGACATCACATCGATTTAGAATTTACTTCCCCATCCCGTTAGCTGCCATGGTTTCAATATTCTTTCTGGGCCAGATTCGTGTTCACTTTGTCCATCTGTTACTTCAGTAAAAAAATACTCCCCCCCCCCACGAAAAAAAAAAACAGAAAAACATCAGACACGTACATGATGCCTCCCTTGTCATGGACACACTTCATTCCTTATGGTCAAATGTTTGAATAGTCTGTAAAGTGTTGCCATTTTGTAACACAGCAAGCAACCCAAAAGAACGCAAATTAAGAATTCGCCGCATACCATCCTCTGGTCGATACGGCCTGATAAATAATGTTCTCTGCATCGTAGTTAATCCTGAGATTGAATGAATTTAAAATTATACCAGATCTTGATACGCTTTCATAAACACCGGATCAAAATTTATCAAGTTAGGGGACGATGAGAGATTACCTAAACGAATGGATAACAACCCACGAGGATAGCAAAGTCATCACGTCTGAAGTAAAATCTATTTTGCTTGCTTATAAATGATTTAATTAGACCATAGGAGATTGACTGAGAAGTAAATGCTTATAATTCTAGCCAAATTACAAAACTGGAACAAGTACCCAGTTCTTGCATTATTGGAATGTAGTGACTATATAAATCGCTGCAAGAGGCATATGTGACACGATTAAGGCTAAGGATGTAGCCGTTAGAATCGTTAATATTTATGGAAATGAATCAAGGAGTTTATCTAAAGTTACAAATACAGCTTTATATGATTCTACTTTCTGGTCGCAGGTAATGACAAAAAGTGACTGGTTTTTATACATGTTTTGAACCGAACGACATACATAAGTGTCCGACAAAGGGTGGAGGGAGTTTGATGCAATTCAGCAGATTATACGTCACTACAATCGATGACCATGTTCAGTAGAGCAAAGCAGGAATGTTATTATTATGAAACAGTTCTTCTATTTCAAACACAGTTATATCAACGGTTTTGTTGCTGTAGGTGTGTGGGTTCAATGAGGGTATTTTTCCCTCGTATAAATACCGAAGCCGATTTTCACTGCCTGTAGAAGACATCCTCAACAAACAGCCTTCAAGACTGAGATTCACACCTTGAGTTGCTAAAGTTCTAACACACAATGTGGACTTTGACCTCACGGATGATATTGTTGTTACTAACAAGCAAGAATTAAGTTTTAAAAACCGATTGACATTTCTTTGACCTCTGATGAAAGGAGAGGATATTCATTTTTAATGAGAAAATACCAGAAGATTCACTGACGTCACGAATGAGAGGAAAGAATATTCTTTTTTAATTAGAAAATGCCAGAACATTCATTGACGTCACGAATGAAAGGAAATCACGGATCTTGAATTTGATTGTTCGTATTACAAGTATTACGTTCTTGTCTTAATTTCATACCTGCATTTTTCAGGTGGGAACTAAATATCTGGCACCTTTATTTGTATCAAAATAGGCCACAATGCCTTTTTTTAATTTACCTTTCTATTCCCTATATATCTGCGTCGAGATCAAAAAATTTCCGAGTGTGTTCACCTCAGCCGATAAAAGTGTCACTTCACTGTAATCGGGATTTATGCTATGCATAAAAGTGATATATATGTGTTTACATTGATTTTAAACGTGTTCCCTCTTTTTTCCTGTATTCATTAATGCGGATAATATCTTGACATGACCAGTACTCAAGTGTTACACATTTTGTTGTGATTATTGTCTTTAAATGTGCAGTGCATACCAAGTTACACCAATTTCATTCTATCAACAGCATTTTCCTTGTTGTATTTCAGAAAACAAGGAATATGATTCACTGATTTGCTATTACTTTCTGAGGAGCTATTTTCTCCAAACGGTGCCCTTGGAAAAGTTTTTGTTCACTTTGACCTTTGACTTCAATTTCGGAAGCCGCGCGGGCGAAATGGTTAGCGTACTGGACCGGCGACCAGACATGTGCAGGATCGAACTGTGCCCAGACCAGGCCAAGTCGGCCTTTGTTTTTGTGTCTCTGGCCTGGTCATTTTACTCCAATTGCCTCTGCATGACACATTGATTTATATTTTGATGCTTGAACACTTTCAAAATATCGAGATATACAATTTAATATACTGATTCAGCGAACAAAATAATGTTGTTAATGATGCTGTCGGTATTTGTTTTCTACAATATTTAAATTTATAAAAATCTAAGACGTTTCATTTTATATCCGAGCAATAATAATAATAATAATAATAATAATAATAATAATAATAATAAGTAGTAGTAGTAGTAGTAGTAGTAGTAGTAGTAGTAGTAGTAGTAGGGTAATAATAATAATAGTAATAATAACAATAATAATAGTAATACTTTATTCAGTAATTTAGGCCACAGACTCATTTTACAAAATGCAAGTAAATATAATGTGCGCCATGGTGTCAAGAAGTTAAATATCGTGTTCATCATGAGTATACATACATAATTTCTTATAATCGGTGCTTTATATTATAAAGATATTACAATCTCTAAGTATATTATTCACCTTTCGTTTGAGCTATCAAAGATTGTCTAAGATATAGAAGGAAAAAAGTTCTTATAATTAATGTATTACTATGACTCATGAGGGATACAAATTTTTCAACAGAGGGATAGAGATAATAAACTTCATTGAAGTATTTCTTTCTTATATGGTCATAAGCTGGACAAACACAAACAAAATGGAATTCATCTTCTACCAAATAAACATTATTTTTCTGGCATAATTCACAATACCTATTATTTCTCTCAATCCTGTTATGCCTACCTGTCTTTGTTTTCAATGTAAGTGCTGAGTACCTACATTTGGCAAGTAACGTCCTAAGAAAATATAATAATACACATGAAAAGTATTTTTCCTGTTCTAATTCGTTTTTATACCTGCCATAAGACACACATTTATGAGAATTTTTAATATCACTTTACCAGTTCTGGAATGTTGAATCATTATTTTTTTTTTGCAAAATAGTAAGAAATTGTTTTGTCTTTTTTATCTCCAACATTTTGATTTAGCCTGACATACCCAAAAACGAATCGAAATAACATGTCTGTATTATTATTATTATTATTATTATTATTATTATAACAATGACAGCAATAATGTTAAAGAGAATGAATGAATCAGTCAATCAAGCAATCAATGAATCAATGAATGAATGAATCAATCAATGAATCAATCGATCAATCAATCAATCAATCAATCAATCAATCAATCAATGAACGTACATACGAATGAATCAATGAATCAGGGGTCAATCACAGATGATTTACATATCTGGTAAATCTGAATGTTTCTTCCTTTTACAGATTTCCACCCAGAAAAATGTTACAAGTCGAATATATACACTTACACAATGGAATATTATTCTATATCAAAGAGACGAATCCGAAGGTACACAAAGAAGACTTGTTCACACTCTTGAAATTACGGCCACTCTCGTCAGCTATAAGTAAACTACAGAATTTTCAGTTATCAAAATTACCAGCCTATACGAAGCATTTAAACCATAAACGCTGCTGATTGTGAATACACTTTTGTCTTTTAAGAACAAATATATTCAGTTTACAAGTTTATACTTCGGCATTGCTAAAGGCTGACTGGCATTCGGGAAAAGCAAAACTGAGAATGGAAGTGAATTATATGCGACCCATAGATTACAACAGATATGCAGAAATCGGAACACCATATGTAAGTAAAAACACTTGGTTTGTATCACTGTCTTTTGATAATTTTCATTAATAAAAAAAATTATCGCGGTTAATCGCACGGATATGTGTGCGTAAACATATATTGGTTATTTGGTAACTGTTGGTGTATGTGGTTTCATTATATATATATATATATATATATATATATATATATATATGAGAGAGAGAGTTATACATATACACGAGAGAGAACGGAAAATGCTATCCCTGGATTCTATAGGAGAATGCTTGATAATAATAGTCAGAATTAATATTTGCTATCATACATGTCAGAAAATTTTTAATTCGTACTCTAAGGAGATTCGAACCCACTTCCGTGTTAAAAACACCCATCGCCTTGCCTGCACACACCAGTCCATACTCCATCACGACTAAGCACACATCACCAAAAAGTGATGCCTCTCAGTCGGTGTTATATGCACTCGTGTGTAGCAAACACACTCGCATGGCGACCCAATAATTAATTCTCATCCATCTACACAGTCATTCCGGATTCCTATGAAAGAAATCAAGGTATATAGGATTAATTATAGAGAATTATCAATATACACCTGACAGAACGGAACGTGCTAACCCTGGATTCTATAGGAGAATGCTTGATAATAGTAGGCAGAATTAAATATATGGGAATTATATATATATATATATATATATATATATATATATATATATATATATATATATATATATATATATATATATATATATATATATAATTCTCACCAGTGTGATTCAGAGAAGGAGAGAGAGAGATAGAGTTTCCTCTTCTTATTGGCTGATAAGGTTTTAATGAGAGCATTAAGGCTTATAGATTAGTGTGTCCCCTACATAGGTAATTCAAGGTATAATAATTTGCCTTTAACACTATTCTCCACTGACGGCAATTACAATGTCTGTTGCAATTGCGAGTCTGCATACAAGTCCAGTCTCCATTGCGGCTTTATTTTATATGCTATTGATAATATTCGCTTTGTTCTTGAAGATTGTCTATTCAGTAGTGAATTTTCGAAGTGCACAGTTGTCAAACCATAGTCAACAATACTGTACCTCTTTTATATACTGCATATGTGATGAAAGTAATACATTGTGTATTGTAGTTTGTATAGCTGCATCAACTGCATCAATATGCCCAGATCGTTAAGGGGGTATTATCCACCAAACTTCTATTTCTTAAGGTAGATCTCTTTAGATTTAAAATAAATTTGACAGAAAAGTGTATCGTATTGCATTTTCAAAGGGAAAGAACAATAGTACCTGTTCTTACTGATCATGAACGGTGATTGAGCATGCGCCAAACATCCTGGGCTAACTCTCTCTCTCTCTCTCTCTCTCTCTCTCTCTCTCTCTGAATTCTATCTCACAAGCTTTTTCATACCTATGGAATAAGAAACCTTACCTTATTATGAAACTTTTAATATAGTTGCGTTGAACAGCAGAGAATAGGAAACGTAGAGCCCGTTTTACAGACTTTTCTTCAGACCAAATCAGTCCTTAGGACTTGAATCCGTCGTTATTTATACATAAGGAAATATATGATATAGTCTCGCATTACTTTTCCATATTGACTTAATATGAATAAAATCAATATAACATACATGAGGTTGTATTTTAGATCTAATATAAGCATTTGTATATTAAATGCTTGGCTTATATGCACTTTGCAACTTTTTGTTGCCATTCACAATAGGTTCGAATACTATCGATTGGGTAGGTATTAAAGTGGGCTGTAAACCTCAGGCAAAAAGAAGTTCAATTCAGTATACTGAGGTATGTAATTGAAACATGAGACACTGTGCGTGACGCATACAGTAGCAGCACGGTTCGGCATAAAGTAAAAATCGAGAGACCAATTAAAAGATGTAGTGTATTTTATTTTGTCTTTTGGCGAGAGCTTCAGGAGTCCTTCTTTCGAAGTGTAATTGCCTGGACAATTTAAATATATGTTTTGGTTTTAACAACTTGCAAAAGTAAAGTTGGTAATAAATACTTTAAACTAACTGTTCAAAATCAACATCAGACAATTCATGTATCTCGTTCATTGTTGAGAGTGTTGTTGTTGTTGTTGTTGTTGTAGGGTTTGACGCCATTTTTCCGCACAAGATAGGCTATTCATGGCGACCAGTATAAATGGTGGAGGAAGAACCCGGGAAAACCCCGGAATGAACCGACCCACGAGAAGCTACTGGCAAGCTTTCTCACATACCCACAATGGCCGAGTCCGAGACTCGAACCCACGCAGAGAGAAGTGAGATGGCAGTGATCCGTAACGGTGAACTCTTTATACCACTCGGCCACTCGGGGCCCCCTTGTTGAGAGTGAAAAGTTATGTGACTACTTATTTTCATGAGCCTTAAAAGGCAATAAAAAAATAACCCTGGTATATTTTACATCGGTTATCGGTGTATTGAACACACCTAAATTATCAGCTATTCAATCATTACTGTATTACGCATGTTAATCATGCAGTATAATTCCATTCAATACCTTAACTATTCAAAATATCATCCTATATCCTTAGAACAATAGTATATTTCAGTGTATTGTAAACCTAATTCCGATCAGAGATTCACACCAGGATAGATTGATGTCTTTTGGATTGGTACCAACTGCATTATTGTATTGTATTTAGGATGTATAATAGGGCTGTAATTGTAGATTAAACTGATTTCTACAAACATGTTAACACTATTATCCAGTCCGTTCTAAACATTTTCTATCGAAGTGTATCACATTGTTTCCAAAAGGAATCGGAAATAAATAGTTTTTCAATAAAGTACTGTAATCATGTTAGGTCATTAGAGGATGTACACATCTAGAAAGAATGAAAAGCTAAAGTACGACCGCTCCGGTGGCCTAGTGGCTAGAGCATCCGCCTCGGATGAGGGAGGTCGCATGGTCGAATCCCGGCCGAGTCATGCCAAAGACTTATAAAAGTGGTACTAACAGCTGCCTCGCTAGGCGCTCAGCATTAAGAGGTTAGTGTTAGGACTGGTCGGCCTGTTGTCAGGACTGGGTGGTACATCATGCTACATGATGCCCCAGTGCTAGACATCACTATAAACTGCCATAATGCAGACAACGTAGCGATATGACTGAAACATTGTTAAAGTTACGATAAAAATCCAAATCACACACACACACACACACACACACACACACACACACACACACAAGCTAAAGTAGATAATACAAGTAGAAGACAAATTAACCCGTCCAAAAATAATAAACACACAGTGACAAACAGAGAGACAGAAAGAAGTATCGAGACATATACGAAGCTAACCTCTTTCCAGTTTAGAAAAGTTCTGAAGCTCATTTCAAATGATCTTCAGAATGATGCATTATTCTGCGTACAAAAATACTCTATTTTAAACACATTTAATTATATATAGTTTGAATCTATCTGTGTTTTAACTATCTTGAAATCAAGGTTATAATTAAGTAATGGTCTTATTTGTGTCTTGTGTTTTTTTAAGAGATGTCCATATCTTATCTACTTCCTCAGATAAACTATAGTACAATTAGTGTTTTATATTCGTATAAAATTATACATTATTGACGGTGAGTCCAAGTCCCCAACATCAGCAAGATAATGTATCAGTGGTAATATATTTAAATTTATTTTTAAAGTTTGTAATTCATACATTCAGGCAGTATAGCTGTGGATCTTAGTTTTACTTATTATTTTAAAAGAGGTTCATATAACTCCAGTACCTTGCATAGAGAGGTGGTATATTTGCAATTAAGGGTAGGTCAAATTTTACCTTTTTGAGACACTTTCTCACAAAACTAATTAATGGTAGGCCTACAGACAGAAAGGGGATTATATAAAATTATAATAAATGGCAACTCCTGTACACTAAGATACTTGAAAAATCGAAATAAATCGATTACTATTTTGATACTGTGGATCAAATTCACTTAAAGAGTCGAGGTCAAATAACACGCTTCAAATATTTTAAAATGTTCCTGTTGACAATCACCGTCATTGAACATACAAACAGAAATGTTAAGGCGTGTTAAGCCCTGTAGAGCTGATCTTTAACAAGGCGTATAATACAGCACCCCGCTGTTATCAATAGCTATTTTGTCTACACCGTGTACCCGTTTTCCTATCTATGCCACGATTTATACCTTTCCAGGTCATAACGCTTGTTGACTTATGGTAGGCTGATGGAAAATAAAAGTTTCCTTGTGTTGGCTAAATATCGCAAGATTGCGAATCACCTGAATAAATATTGTCCATAATCATTCAATTTGTTCTTGTATAAATTACACAAAGACGCTGAGGTAAGTTTGCTTTCCGTCGATAATTTGACCTCTGGTACTCACAAGCGTATCTTATCGAATACACAATGAATAGAAGGAAATTTTGCAAACACGCGATGTACAATTTACATACACCTAATTTTCCGTACCGTAAGCATGGAGTAGTGTGCGAAGAGCTCCATAGATTCCAAAAGCGGTAGTCAACGGGTTTCCGGAACGAGATGGGCAGGATTAGATGAGTTCTGTGTCTCTTTACCAATTATTCCCTAAAAAGTGCAGTTGGTTCTTAGATTCAACCACTCATTTCTGGAGGCAAGTGAATGTGCCGTTTTTCAAATCAAAATTTGTATAATGAGTATGCCATGTTTTGACGTATCTGTACGAGGAATTTACTGCGTGCTTACGGAGAATACAGTGTAATATTTATAATATCTGCAGAATTAGCTGAGGAATTCGTTGCGTGACGGAGGACAATAAATGTATAATGTTAGAGATTAGCCTTTGGTAATCGGAGTCTGGATGGATTTAGAAGCTGCTATTCGTGATACGTGAATGTGAACTGTATGACCTGAAATGTTCTTGGGACCTTCGAGTACGCTTCCATGGATATGGTTCAGGCTATAAATTTAAAGGCCGTGTTTGGTTCAGTTTCTGAAACGGTAACATGTTGTTCATAACATTAGACGTCTGCTGATTTTGTAATCCTATTGAACTTCATAGAATGTGGCTATGCTGTTGAGCTTCACAGGAAATGAATTTGCTTAACTAAATTTTGACCCTCTGATTTATCATTTTAACTCTGACAAAGAAAAAAAATACATAAATTGACGCCCCATTAGCTAAAGATATCCGCATTTGTTCCGGACCACATTGAAAGTAATACGGAAGAAAAACAAAGTTGGATAAGTGTTTTCTATTACAAGATAGCACTTGAAGTGCATGTTGTTGCATTCCATTGTTACCAAACCAGGATCTTGAACATTAAACATTTGAAGTTAATGGAAGACCCCTCGTGATATTTATGTAGGACTCTTTCAGATGATTAGTTTACGTAAAAACATCATTGACCAGTATTGACGTCAGCCTGACAGCGTTTTGTATTCTGCCTTTGTAACCGTTCTCTCTTCTTCCGATATTTTCAAGACATTTCAAAACGGATAATAATAATTAAATATTGAAATGAGTTAGTGCCCATTTAATAACGTTTACTGGCTGTGTACTGCAAAATGGAAATTAAGTACTTTTTAATGGCTAGATATTTAAGTTGACACCGTCTCTCACCCAGCACTATATGAAATAAGAAAATGCACGAAACACTTTCTACCATAGTTTCAGCCTGGCTTTTTTTGTTCTTGGTTTTGATAAACTATAACTATGGACTTGTTCTCTGTAGCCTTAAACAGTTTTTAATAAGCAAAATATTCCTTCAACCAGTTAAATGCTGGCTAATTAATATAATAGGGAAAGTTAAGAACTCGTGAAGTTCCTTTGATCAATGTGAAGGAATAAGCCATGTTTTCGGGGATTGTGACCACGGATATTCAAGGATTCATTGAGGTAATGTATGCTCGTATATCATGGGGGGGGGGGACACGCAGGGATACTTGAACCCTTTAACTTTGTGAATGCATTGTTGAGACTGTTCCTATCCAATATCGTTCATGCACGGTTAAATATATTTCATATAGTACGTGAGGGTGACGATTTCCGAAGTGAACGAGAGAAGAAGCTAGCCATATCATCGAGATCTCTGGCATAGCGGAGAACTGGCAGGTATCGATACGAGGTCATTTTGTTTTGACCTTACGATTTACAAATCAAATCGCAACTTTCACAGTTATGAAAGTGAATCACGTGGAACATGGATTTTTATTAATCCTCCCTAACAAAAAATTGAACGCGTTTTAGCAATAGGTTGCTAAAAATAAGTGCTCATCAACTCACAAGGACATAAACATTTATATGTGCCTGCTATGTCTGCTTATTATAACTACGGCTGGTATACTACATAGTAACATTTGCGCAGTGACTATTTTAACCGTGATTGTCACTGTGGGCGAATATTTGCAGAAACCAGAGAGTCCTTGGCAATAAGATTAATACATGCAGATCCACTGCAATTTGCGAGATAGTTTAGTCACAGTCCTATTCAACATGTGCGGAAAATTGAAATGGTATACCAGCCGTGTATAACTAGATATCGATTTTAATGAGAAAGATACTTCCAGCCGAAAAAATAACAAAGATGACTACAACTACCACAATATTATCAGCATCAGTACATTATTATTATTATTATTATTATTAGTAGTAGTAGTAGTAGTAGTAGTAGTATCGATCCGGTAGAATAAGTGGTTAGAGCTTCCGCCTCGGATGCGGGAGGTGGCGGGTTCTAACCCCGGCCGAGTTATACTGAAGACTTCTTAAAATGGTACTAGCAGCTGCCTCGACTAGCGCACAGCATTGAGAGGTTTGTTTTAGGACTAGTCGGACTGGTATCAGGGTAATGTATCTCTGTGGGACATGATGCTACGTATCTCCGACATGATGCCCCAATGCCAGACATTACTATAAACTGTCACACTGCAGACATCGTAGTGATGTGACTGAAAAATTGTTAAAGCTACGTTAACAATCTACATTATTATTATTATTATTATTATTATTATTATTATTATTCTACATCACTTACTTTTTGGATCATAGTGTAAACACATATTTGGTTAAAAATTAAAAACAAATATCTTGTGAAAGGTATATTCTTTTACTGACACAAGGAAAAAGGGGTTTTGTGTCACACAATTTATAGATTCTAGCAATACGTCTATAAAAAGATCACGAGGCGATGATGTTTTCAAAAGATACTTGATACTTCAAAACTTCAACATGAATTTCAAACACCCTCAGGCATTATTTTATTGGGAGATACTATTTCGAGCTTACGTTATTATGAATCATTTAGTATGCTTCTTAAGTTACTTTGAACTTGAAAATGTGATTGCAAATGGAGGTAATATTTCGCTAGTGGCAGTCAAATAGGGTAATGAGTAAAGCAAGTTGAAATGAATAAAAGAAAACTAGGATTGAACTCGCAAGGCCAAGACTTCGTTAATCATTTCGCCCAAGGTAAATCAGCCACCACTGAGAATATATCTTTGTCCTCACAAGACCTTTCCACGTGATATTGGCATTTATGTTCAACATACTGCAAGTACAAGGAAGAGCAATGGGAAAAATGTAACTCTATGTACATTTACCTGTGATTTGTATGAGAGTTCTTACCGGGCATGAGTTACATATTATCTAATCGTTCAATTAATACAGTACAAAACCATACTGCTACATTAGGAAACATGTTGATGAGCAACCGATCTTATCTCTCTCTCTCTCTCTCTCTCTCTCTCTCTCTCTCTCTCTCTCTCTCTCTCCAAGATAGAATAAGCATGATTAATTGCCAGAAATCTATTGGATAGCGAGTTTGTCTTTGAAGATTTGAATGCGTGAATCGGAGATTTACAGTCGCAAGTTAAGTTTGACCTATCATGCATCAATAGTTTACTTGCTATGGCGATCGAGCTACTAGTACTGTTTTACTATTTCTTGTTTGGTTTTTTATTTGAGTGGGTGGATCAGGATATGGGTATTCAAATTTCACGGATACGCTTTCAATTAAACGTTGTGATGCTATGCCATTTAATATCATGACTGGAATAATTATAAATGATAAACGTTTAGTGTATACCTGAAATATATAAGGCAGATAACATATAGAGAGATACAATCTGAAAGAAGGCTTTCAAATAAATAGAAACACTTCTTTGTCGAAAATACGGCATTTTAAATAATAAAATAACATAGATGTTTGCAGTTCTGGCGCAGTCATAGTTTTGCTTATTAACATCTCATAAAGAAGAGATAAGATTACATTTCATGCTAAACTTAACATTTTTGGCGTGGTGAGACTCAAGGATTTGGTGAGATCAAAATTAAAAGCACTAGCGCAAATGCAAGCGCAGTGAAACCACCAAAACGGCATTGACAGTTCTAGGAAAGCCTTGCGACAACGGCTTAGTCAACACATGATATTAATTGGAATATATTTACACATAGTAAATAATGGCACAAAACTACATAGAATTGAATTCAACAGCTCTCATGAAGTTGATATAAACGTTTCACGAATTTAATATGAAAACAATGATGCCAGTATCCAAAGATAATACATAATTTGCTTACAAGTATGAACTAGATAAAGGTTTGGCAAAAGTCAATTGTGCTAAAGAATATCGCTCACCGAACTAAAAATGGTAACTGTTTCATTTCAAACATCACATGAACTAACAAAAAGTTGAAGCTGTACCTAATCTGCAACGACTACTGAGTTTGCCAATTGTAAACGATAGGCGTGCACTAAAATACAAAAACAATCTACCAGACATAAAAATATTTCTTAGAATTGTTTTTGTTCGAGTTTTCCTAACTCTATCCACCTGAATGCTTAACTTCTCTGTGGTATATGTGTTCATTTGCAATCTTCTCGACAAAGTCGTTTGAGACAGATGTCCCAAATTCTCTTGAAACATTTAACATGTGTCCTTCGTTACGTATGTGCATCAGCTCTTTCATTGCTTCTGCAGTGTAACCACATCCTTCTGTTTATTTATCCACTGTCTAGCAGGCTCGTGTGCTTTTTTCATGTTTATCTCTGTTCTATATAGATGCAAACTTTCTTCTTCATCCTTACATTGTCCATGTAGGCATGAAATATTGCAACCTATATCAGTTTTGTATCGTTTATACGATCCAGTCAAAATGGATTTAACATACCGTTTGAAACACAAACTTATATTCTTTACAGGCAAAGGAAACACGGTTTCAACTTTAGAAGCGACATCAAGTAACGTGTTTATCGTGTGTTACTTTGTTTCTCCAAACTTTTTCATGTCTCTTTTGATTTTGACCAGTTTCTATAACTTGTTTTGTATTTCCACAGTCTCAGTGGCGTCACTAGGGTTGGTGTCACCCAGTGCGGTAACTCATGGTGTCACCGCCATGGACCTCCTTCCTGTACAAAGATTCAAAAATGTTATAGACAGTCATGTGCGGTAACTCATGGTGTCACCCCCATGGACCTCCTTGCTGCACAAAATTTCAAAAATTTTATAGACAGTCATTTTGGTGTCACCCCCTCTGATGATGTCACCCGGTGCGGTCCGTACCCACCCCCCGCACCCCGTAGTGACACCACTGTACAGTCTCATCCAACTCTTACTTGTGTGCCTATGTTTTAGAGCTGTTTTGTTTCTATCGATTCTTCGAACATTCCTATCAAATCTTGATTTATGTTTTGCAACTGAAAGACTTCCGACTCCGTTTGTCACTTGTCGTAAGATTGTTGAAATGATATGTTAGGAGTGTTCATCTCTTCAAAATCTAATAGCTGTAAAATGGTTCCTTTGTGCTACGGTTGCTGTTTTTGCAAGGGCTTTGCCTATTCAGCCTTGTTCTATAGAATTAAAATATTTTGCAGACAGAATAAAGACTTCCATTTTGCAGTACTAGTGTTCTACCAATATTGTGGAATGTTTCATTCTGGGTTCACTGCAATGTAGTCACCTGTTCTGTTACATGTATACACTTTATTGGCATCGAGTTAAAGCTCAGAGCAGATAAAGAACAGTTTAGAAGCCTATCTTCTTTGCAAATTGTTTTGCAAGGTATATTCGGTTTCTATTATCTTCTTCGTGTTCTGTTTTTGTTTTGTTTTTTTAGGTTTGCCCAATACCCGATTTGTACTGGGTATTATTTTGTTTTTGTTTTTCTGGGGTTGTTTATTTTTGGGTGGTGGTGGTGGTGGTGGGGTGGGGGTCTGTTGTTAGCAAAGGAACAGTTAGATATACATCTTATAAAACATATAAATTTTCTGCAAAAGGTATATTGTAGAAGTGTCCATCCTTAATTGTTACTACAGTTAGTTCTCAAAAGAGATTGTACATTAGGACATTTGTCGTATGTCCCTTACAATCTTATTCGTCCGTTTTTCTGTGCCGAAGAGATGCTAACAGTCCTTGCTCATCTTGTGTCCGTACAATCTAAAACCTTCCGCATATGTGTGCCTATATGTTTGTTTTTATTCTGGGATTTTAACAGGCAGACCTTTATGAAACCAATTGAGACCTTCTATATCTGCTGTCTTATTCCTCGATTGTCTGTTACACAGTTGTTTGAAGTTTTTACGTTGGTTTTTCCGTGGTAACATTATATTTGTAATCTACATATATCTTTTGTTAAAATACATCATAAATCTCGTGTTATGTAAAATTCTAGGAAGTAAATTCTTTTCCTAGCTAACACTCTTTGAATTCCATCTAGTTTTCCACAGTGCTGTCTGCTTTTACATATGGAACAAAAAAAATCTCTTTTGTGTCTCCTGCTTTAAATCCCGTAAGAACTTCTATAGCAGGTTTGCATATGTGGGATTCTGGTCTATTTAAACACTATCGGCCTTTTAATCTTTACAAGTGCCGATGAAATCTAAATTCGTTGATTTGCCCGGAAAACATAGTTGCTCCACATTGATCCTTTGTTTTACTTTTTCCTGCTGTCTTCTAATATCACATTGGTCCGTCCAAAGTAATGAATAAATACCATAATGTTATTACAAAAGGGTTCTGTCATAGACTTGAGGCTGCATTTTTATGCTCTCTCTGTGTGCGATTTACGTTAACTATATAAAGAGGTTTTTATCCCTGCAATTTGTTACCAGTCACTGCAAATTGCAACCAAAACAGACCGTTCTGTATCGACATAGTTGATGTCTTCTTTGTTAATTGTTCTGTACTGGTGTTGCCATTTTGATTGTCGTCCCATCGCATATATATATATATATATATATATATATATATATATATATATATATATATATATATATATATAGTTTGCCAAAAGTCATTACAAATACTGAAAGTAGGTTGAGTGCGAAATACACGAGAATCTATGAAAAATACAAAATCTGATTAATATTTTTAATGTTGAACTTAGATTTATACAAAGACCTTGATATAAAACACATTATTAATATAACCAATACCAAATAACCATTCTAAATTTGGTACAAAAATGTACTGTCATATAAAGAGGTCAAATGATTAATCTTTTGGAGACGTACCGAAAAGCGTTTTTGCACGTATCATAGAGCTACGTATACACCTATTAACTTGCTGATATTTATTTACAAAATGTTCATTAATACTACCCGACTTGATATCAGAGAAGGCAACGTAACACATTCAGTTTGTTTCTTTGTTCCATATTTTCGTGGCATTACTTCATCTACTACAGATTGGTCATGGAGTTTAGCATACAACATCCTTCCTTACCCATTAAATTTTGCATGATTGATCTACAGTTCGATGCGAATATTCAATCCATGTTTTTGTATCGCACACTATGGTTGGAGATATTACACTGTTTTCACTGACATTTGTGTTTTGATCTTCTTGCTTGCACCGAATACAGCTTTAATAAATTCCAATGTAGTTTAGGTATTTACCGTATCTGTCTTTTAAGGGTTTCTGCTAAAATTGGATGCAAGTTAGTAATTGGAGACAAAGGATCGTGTTTTCGTATTCTCTAACCTACTATTTATGAACATCAGAGAGAGAGAGAGAGAGAGAGAGAGAGAGAGAGAGAGAGAGAGAG
>JAECUM010013332.1:0-10471 GCA_016617855.1 Megalonaias nervosa | reverse complement strand
AAAAAAAAAAAAAAAAAAAAAAAAAAAAAAAAAAAAAAAAAAAAAAAAAAAAAAAAAAAAACAAAACAAAAAAAACCAATAAAAACAAACAAAACAACAAAAAAAAAGAGTCTGGCTACTGGTTTGTATATAGTGAGAGATGGTACAGTCCACAAACCAGGCTTATGTACATGTTGCTAACTGCTATTATAGTGCAGCGCATATTGTTTTGTGTTTAGGGTTAATCCATATTGCCTGGGGGTGAACAAGGTCTTTGTCTATTAAACCTGCAAGTGAGAATCATTTGCAGGATTCAATTGATAATGTTAAAGACTTGTGATGTCTGGGGGTTTTTTTTATTTTTCACTGATGTTACAGTGATTACATCCCAATCACCAAGCTGTAGTCTATTCAAGTTGGTGCAACCAGGGTTACACACTTTGTTTATAAAGTTAATTCCTGTATGTCTTCTTTGAATTAAGCTGTTGACTTTTGTCTCTGAATAAATGGTTCTGTTTCTGGACGAGATAACTGTTTCTTTTTATTTCATTAATTGTTAGATATGCAATGTACATGTATGGGTTTTTTATATTTCCCCAAATCCAAATCAAAGCCATCTTTACAGTCAATATTACAAATGAGCACTAATAATGTTAACACCTAGCACCTTAATAACAATGGAAGTATCTCCAACTAAAAAGAGACAGATTTTAACACTGGAGAAAATAATTATTTTCACTGAAAGAAGTGAAAAAGAGCAGACCACTTGCAAAATAGTGGTTTAAACGTCAGTAAAACAAATTTAGGGTGTTATAAAGGAAAAGAAGCAAATCAGAAACAATCTCATATGCGATTACATGCACATGTGATCTTCAAATGTAAGCATATCTTTGTTGCTTCTTAATTTTGTTTTTTCAGATGAATGCATACAATATTTTAGCAAGTGCTATTAATGAATAGAATATATGTACAGTGATTGTGGTTATTTTTCTTTAAATTGTTTTGAAACTGGACCTTTGGAAAATGGTCTTTTTGTATAAAACTGCTATGAGACCACCTGTCTTGAGAGACCGTTTTTTGTTGGCAAAAGAGGCAGTCTCTCATAACAGGTTTTAATGTATAAGTAAGCGCATGAGTTACAAAGGGACCTCCAAATATAAAGGATCGTATCTCGGGGTGTGGTGTGGAGTAACCACTGTTTAGTTTAATACTCATTTTATGATCACATTGGGAGTAATTGCCAATAAAGCACTTTCTTTAATGCAGTAGTTACTTTTTCTGTATCAACTACCTTTATTTTCAAGACTTCCAACCTCTCAAAGGCAGTTAACATTATTCCACCTGGTTTCAACAACTTTCACCTGTATGCCAAAACTTTGTGTGTTATGTCACTGCATTTTGTGTTGTTGATAAGTTTGGGTACCCGCTCCAGAAATCCTTAAATTACAAAGAAAAGAGCAAACAAAGCTGCAAACTAGACTAGTTGTTGATTCAAACCAAACAAGATTCCTTTTTTTTTCAAAACTAGAGAATTTTAAGTATACTACTAACTCTGGAACTAGCTTTTCATTCAGTAAACACTCATTTTGCTTAATTGCCTTGCTGTATTTGATCACATTTCTGAATGAGTAGGCTACTGAGGTGGTGAAGTTATACTACCGTACTTCCATAACAGTATTTTATAAGTGTTTGATCAACTGAAAAGAGCTGACCTGGCACACAACCACACACTCTTCCATGGGTAGGATTTGCATGTCTTTCAACTTTTCTTTTGTTCTAACCCTGTCATTCAATTTGCTACAAAACACATAATTAATGTGACAATACAAAGCAGGTCTGCTTTTAATTGAGTGTAACTATACACCAAACACTTCAGTAAGTTGAAGATGAAAACGAAGCTGGCACTTTAATTTGGTTCTCACAAAAACACTCACAGACATAGCTGCTACAGTAGATTGACATATTTCATGTTTGAATACAGAAGGCAAATTGCATTTATGATGATTATACATGCTGTACTTACAAACGACAGAACTAAAACTCAAATTTCACTTGATAAAATTTATTTCATTGGTACTTATTTATTAAAGTGCTGCCTCCAGTAAGTTTGTGACATTCTCATTGATCAAAATATCATTGAATACTGATAATTTTGGTCTATTAAGAATGCTATTTGGATAAAATGTTTAACAAAATATACTTGTTAATAAAAGTTGAGAAGTTCAAAATGTTGACTCAAATTTCCTGTTACTATTTATTTAATGATAAAACAATCAATATCAAGGTTTCAGTTACCAATTTTTAAAGTGATTTCCTTCACATTCAACAAATATGGGTCAATTTGGGGTATTTTCTAGCAAAAACAATATCGTATCCAAACCTAATCCTGTATTATAAGCGGATTATCAGGGTACGAGTTGTCAAGGGAGTAGTGTAATTGGTATGGTTACTGTTTATGACCACAACAAGCAAGCTGTAAAAAGTTTTAAAGCCCCAATGATACCATTATGTACAAAAAGTCGTGTATGCCAAACCATCTGAATAATAACAAATCTTGAAAGATACTGGACCTGAACACCATTGGGTTCCATTAAAACCAAATAATATTGATGTTTCATCTCAGCACACTGTATCATGCAGACCTGCCAACCCTGACGAGCCTGTCTCACTCTCAGTAAGGCAGTTGATTTTTCTCCGTAAGATTGACCAGTTTTCAGTAAGGTGTAACAAAATATTAATAACTGCTATTGTAAAGCTGGAAAACATATATAAAAGTTCGACGCAGCAACAATAAACATCATTTTCAACTGAAAAGTTTGTAAAGTACGCGAAGACTCTATTTACCACTATTACAGTTGAACAAACTTTAGTTCCAAACCCTATGCAACTCAATGGCTTGTTGCTATCTCTCAACTTGACGTAATTCTTGGAAATTCTTTCTCCATTTCACATGACGACGGCATTCATATCTCCCACTATGAGACATACTCAAATTAGCACGTTATGTCCCATAAACATAACTGTGTCCTTTCCAGCTTTTATTAAAAAGAATCTGAATACTCCTTTTTATTCTTCTGTGTTGATTATTAACTCTTTTTTAGAAGCTTTTTTTCCCTTTCGTCTTAAACATGCATCGTTTTCTGGATGCCATTTAAAAAAAAATTCTATAATCCACATTTTTATCATGCAGACGCTTTGCATGAACAAATAGGTGCACTTAAAGCGTCTGGGGTGCTGCTGTAAGGTTAGTCTGCTTCCCTGACTAATTTTACTAATTCTAATATGAAACCTGGATCCATACCAAACACGGGTGAACCAATTATCCATATTTGCGGCAACAATCATTTTCCCGTATTTTTTCCTTGTATGTCGTAAGTCCGTATTTTAAGGGTAATTTTCATACGACTTACGGCAAAATCGTAAGAGTTGGCAGGTCTGTGTATGTGCCATGTAATTTCTCCCTAGAACTGAGAAACCCTGCCATTTTCCACATGTGCATGAATTAATCTGATCTTTGTCGGCGACAGCCATGGGTGAACACATTTCAGTAGAAAACTGGCAAACAAGATTTGATCACATCACTGTTGAAAACATGAGAAGCTAACACCACTCTATGTCGGATTGTCTTCAGGCCAAGTTCAACCTTCAATGTATATTCTAGCAACCCAGCTGATCAGCAATATTCACCTGAGTCTTATTTGTCTCTAATACATGCTTTTTCTTTTCAAATTCACTTTAAAAAAGCAGGCCTGCCTATCTTCATTCTCTTTCAAATCAATTTGTTTGCCACATGCAAATGTTATTATTAGATTAATCTCTAATGGAATATGTAAAATCTATTACATCACTACTTTCCGGAGAGCAATTTCTCAATGCCATGAAAAAATGTGTTTCTTATCACACTGGTTTTAAAATCAGGGTAGGTAGGTGGATTTTAAAAAAAAAAAAACATCATACATATATTTAATGTGATTTTTTAAAAAACATTACATATATATTTTAAAATGTGATTTTCTACAATATTTTTTTAACCATGGGGGAACAAAATGCCTGGGTCTGCAAAGAGAGACAAGGATGGTCGGTCAACTGTAAACACAGTTTTGTGTTTGGCCTTAGAAGGCATTAGAATGCAGATACAGTTAGAACAGCAAATGTAGATGTGTACATGTAGATAGACACATAAAGGAAATGAGTAGGAAAAAAAAGGTTTGGAAACAGCTAGAATTTAGAGAGTATGAATGATATATTTGTAGTAACTGAAGCAATGGTCACGCTACTAAGTGACATGGGCAACTAAGTCACCTACAAAACTGTAAACTTCACTCTCTTCTGTTGGGAGAGCGAAAAGACTTTGCCCTGTGATTTTTTTAGAGGTACAGTGATTGAGGTGCTCCTTCACCTTATCCAGGTTGGTTACAGTGTTATGTTGTGGCTCAACGCGAAATTTAGGCTTTATGCCATCAAAAAGCTGGTGTTGATATCAACTGTGCCGACAAAGAAACTCTTGCACATTCAAAGGCATGTGTTTTGAAAGCTGACTGACCATTAACTCTTTCCTGTATAAGCTATTCAGGCAACATCATGCCCAATTTCCACAAGTTATCCTTTGATGATAAAAACATACAAACTTGTGTTTTGCCCTTAACCTTTTGTAAATAGCAGTTTCAGTTTGTGTTCAGTTTGGATGCGTAAGTGAACTTGTCATGGGGATATAATGGCAGACATCGCTGTGTCTGAGAAGTAGCACTTTATTTAAATGTCCCTTTTCGTAAACCTTTTGGCAAATATAATCAGGAAAATATGCAACTCACAGAATGTTGAGTCTAAATATTGTTATTGATGATTTAGCTGTAAAATGTCTCCCACACCAGACCTGCCAATATTGACGAGTCCCTCTCAGTAAGACAGTTGAATTTTCTCTGTAAGACTGACCAGTTTTCAGTAAGGTGTAACAAAATATCAACAACTGCTATTGTAAAGCTGGAAATCGTAAATAAAAGTTTGACGCAGCGACAATAAACATTATGTTCAACTGAAAAGTTTGTAAAGTATGCATAGACTTTACTTACCACTAGTACTGCTGCACAAACTTTATTTCCAAACTCTATGCAACTCAATGGCTTGTTGCTATCTCTCAACTTGATGTAATTCTTGGAAATTCTTTTTCCATTTCACATGACGATGGCAATCGTATCTCCAGCCACGAGGCACACTCAAATTGGCATGTGATTTCCAATAAACATAATTGTGTCCTTTCCAGCTTTTATTCACAAGAATCTGAATATTCCTTTTTATTCTTCTGCGTTGATTATTAACACACTTTTAGAAGCTTATTTTTTCTTTTGTCTTAAACATGCATCACTTTCTGGATGCCATTTTTAAAAAAATTCTATAATCAACAGTTTGATAATGCAGATGCATTGCATGAACAAATAATTGCAGTTTAAAGCGCCTGGGGTGCTGCTGTAAAGTTAGTCTGGTTCCCTGACTAATTTTACTCATTCTAATATGAAACCCGGAGGCATATCAAACACTGATGAACCAATTATCCGGATTTTTTCGGCAACAATCATTTTGCTGTAGTTTTTGCTTGTATGCCATAGTCCATATTTTAAAGGCAATTTTCGTAAGACTTGTGGCAAAATTGTAAGAGTTGGCAGGTCTGCCACACTATTCAACATCTTTCTGGAGAGATTCATGGCTGATGCGCTTGAAAAGCATGAAGGGACAGTCAGCATCTGAGGCAGAACAGTCACCAACTTACATTTTGCCAACGACATTGATGGACTAGAGGAAATGAGTGAGAACTAGCTAGCTTAGAAGAGAGCCTCAACAAAACCTCTGCAGCCTATGGCATGGAAATCAGTGCAGAGAAGAGCAAACTGATGACCAATAACACCAAAGGCATCAGTACTGACATCAGGGTCAAAGGTACGAAGATAGAAACAGTCCACAGCTTCAAGTATTTGGGGGGAATTGTAACAGATGAAGGATCAAAACCTGAAGCACTCTCCAGGATTGCGCAGACAAAACTGAAGCCCATCTGGAATGACAAGAACATTGCACTCAGTTCAAAGGTCAGACTGATGCACTCACTGGTGATCTCCATATTTCTCTATGCCTGTGAATCATGGACCATAACAGCTGACTTAGAGAAAAGGATACAGGCCACAGAGATGAGATGCTTCCGAAAGATCCTCAGCATCTCATACAAAGACCATGTCACCAATGAAGAAATATGGCAAAGGATCAGACAAGCCATTATGCCTCATGAAGACCTCCTGACCACAATGAAAAAATGTAAACTGCAGTGGTATGGACATGTCTCATGATCATCAGGACTTGCCAAGATAATCTTGCCAGGCACTGTACAAGGAAGAAGAGAGACAGGCAGAGAAAGAGGTGCGAAGACGACATTCAAGAGTGGACAGGCCTGACATTGAGTGACTCACTGAGAAAGACGGAAAATCAAGAAGAATGGAGGAAAGCTGGTTGCTCTGTCTTGTGCAGTGCTCCAACGGTCCACCAGACTAAGGGACTGATGATGATGATGATGATGATGAATCATGTATGTCTCCTGTAATTATCAGCTAAACATCAGATCATAAACATCGCATGTGGATGCTACAATTTTGTACCATCAACCAAGCTTTGAACAAAGTCCTCCTTAGAGTGGAGGAAAAGTCAGTATGACCCTTTAACCTTTTGCACACCACTCCATCGCATGGTCATGTGCAGAAGGTAGATGTACCTATATGTCATCTTTTCACAGATGACAATAACGCAAGATATCAGAGCGGGGTGGGAGGAGGGTATTCGGCGATAGCGACAGGTAAGTATTGCATAATTAAAATTAGTTTTACCCCCCAAAAAAATACATTTTAATAGCAGCAATTACTTATCTTGTCACTATTGCTTAGCTGAATTTGTCAGTAAGGTGGGTAGTCTGATGTCAAACTGATCAAAAACAGAGAAATTAAATGTACTCACCATAAAGGGAGATGTACAGTTCTATAGAATGTTCAGGTCTCTGAGTAACATGATGTGACCCAGAGAAACAATGCCTGCACTCTGTTCTATCTAATGAGCGAAGGTAAAAGGAGGAAAAGGTATTATGGAAGAGCCAAAAAGCTGCTTTCATAATATTCTCCAGAGTGGAATGATTAAGGTAGGCCCATGAGGTAGCAATGGCTCAAACCTCGTGGGCTTTTAAGTTTCAAAAGGGTGAGGTCTCAATTGGCAAGAGACTCAAAAGCTTGTTTGATTGTCTTGACAATCTACCAGAAGATAGTGGCAGCTGAAATGTCTACGGAGCCCTTGATAGACAGAAAGATGTGTTTCCTACCTTTTCTTTTTGCTTTGGAGACATTTAAGATAGAAGCCAAGAGTACACACTGGGCATAAAAGTCTATCTTGATCATCCCATGTGCATATTTTACTGAGACTGGGAATCTCTATGGGTAAGGAGATAAGACAACCAGAGTCAATGGAAAAGGTATGAATTTCACTTCTTCGTCCTGCCAAGGCAAGAGTGAGAAGGAACACAGTTTTGAGTGTGAGATCCAAAAAGGAAGCTTCACTCAATGGTTCATAAGGTGCTTTGGTTAATGTCCAAAGAGCACAGAAAAGGTTCCATCTTGGCACAAGGGAGCAAGAGACAGGTCTCCGAAGCTCAAAAAACTATAAGATCGGCAAGATGCAGATCTGAACCACTGTCTCTGCCATGCAAGAATTTAAGTGTTTTGGAGATGGCAGTTCGATAGCCTTTGATAGAAGGGCAGGTAGGATCAACGTGTTTCCTACTGCATAAATCACAAAAGATTCTCCACCTGGCATCATGAACTTTGGATGTAGAAGCTCTCCTGGCTTGAATGATGCAACTGGTGACTGTCCGAAAATGTGTTCTGGCAGAGAGATCATTTGAGATGAGCCAGGGATGAAGGTGGAGAATGTCTGGGCTGTTGTGGAGAAGGGATCCCCGGTGTTGTGGCAGGAGATCCCTCCTGTGTGGTAGAGATCTGGGTTGATCCATCAAGAGATCTAGGAGATCGATGAACCATGGTTGTTGGGGCCACGATGGGGCAATGAGAATGATCAGAGCAGTGGAAGTTCGGACTCTTTGCAAAAGCAGTTGGAAAGGTGGGAAGGCATAAACGAATAGGCAATCCCACTGGAACCTGAATGCATTGACTGCCCATGCTTTCTGATCCAGGAGGACAGGAGACACGTAAAAGGAAGTTTGTTGTTGAACTTGATTACCAACGGATCCACAAGAGGTCTTCCCCAAAGAGAAAACAGGGGCTCTGTTACTGAGTTGTGAAGAGACCATTCTGTGAGGACGGCTAGGTCTGTTCTGGACAGGCTGTCCGCTAATATGTTCATCTTGCCCGGAATGTGGCAAACTCAGATTGTGACATTCTCTGAGGCTGCCCAAAAGAAAAGGTTCCAGACCTCCTTGATGTTGTAGGTAGGCTATGACAGACATGTTGTATGAGGAGATCATGACATATCGGACCCTTAATAGGTCAATGCACCCTTGCAATGCTAGAAATACTGATTTCATTTCTAGGTTATTGATCTGGAGGGACAATTTAGTCTGCATCCAGGAACCATGTAGAATTATGCCCTCCGGCTCTAAATGGGTTCCCTAGCCTGAATCTGATTCATCTGTGAACAGATAGGAATGGGGATCCGGTGCATGCATGTGGACCCCCCATAAGAAATCTTTTCATCCACCAAAGCAAATGGTGGTGAAAAACTGGTCCTTGAAGAATCAGGGTTGATAGAGAATCTCTGTGAGATTTCCACCTTCCCTGAAGAAGGAACTGTAGGGGATGCATGTGAAGACCAATTCGGCAGAGGCGTTCAAGGTTACAAGTAGGGACAGATAAAGGCGAGCACATACAACGGTTTTCGCTCATAGCGTCTCTAGGAGAGCTAGGATTCGATCTACCTAATCCAGGGGAACCTGGACCAAGTTTTGGTTCATGAGGAAGTTCATCCCCACATAAACAATGACCTGTGATGGAATGAGTTCCAACTTCTCGAGATTGGGTAGGAGACCCAACTGAATTATGGTGGACCAAGAGCAGAACAGATCCTGATGAAGGGACTGAACACGAAAATGATGAATCAGCCAATCATCGAAATACTGAGGATCAATGTTCCCTGTATTCGAAGGTAGGCCACTACTACTCCCATAACCCGGGTGAAGACTCTGGGTGAGGAAGAAATTCCAAATGGTAGAACCCAAAATTGAAAAACTTCCTGGTCTAGGCAAAAACGGGGACGTGTAAATAGGCATCCTGAAAGTTGATCAATCAGATGGACAAAGAGTGTTCCTGATTGAGGAGGTTGTCTCATCTTGAAGGTTTCCTCTGAAAATAATGATTCGAAATTTCCTGCTTTTCTTGGTGACCAGGAAGAATTGGGAGTAGAAGGAGGGAGATTGATCATTTAAAACCCTCTCAAATGACCCTTTCTGGAAAAAGGGTGTACACCTCTTCCCTTAATTCTACCAGATTGGACTGGATAAAGAAAATGGGAGTCCTTGATATTGGGGGTTGTTCCCGAACTGGAGTCGATAACCCTCCTTTACAATGGAGAGGACCCAACCTTCGTCCGTAATACTTGACCAAGCCTCTGAGAAAAAGCCTAGGCAAGCACCTACTGGAATGTTTTGGGTAGGGGATGTATGGCAAGAGATGGAGTAATTTGCTTCCCCTCCCCATTCCTGCCCTGGTTTTAGGAAAGGAAGGTTGGTTAAAAACTTCCTCTTGAATCTGCAGCGACCTGGACACATGGACCTGATGAGGGATGAGGTGGTCTAGCAAGAATTTGTGGATTGGACTGGGGTTGTGCCTGCTTGAAAAATCTGGAAGATGGTCCCTGAGGACGATTTGCTTGACCTCGTTTCCTGGTCGACTACAATGGACCAGGAGTAGAGGTAAAAGATCAGTGTTGGTGATCGAGTAAGTCTTGAGAAGCCACGGTAAGAACGAGGCCCCCAAAGAGGGTCTCTGCTTCTAGAGCAGCAGCCCTTAGAAGGTCTTTACTGTGGTTAAGCAAGACCTTCGACGAGTCTAATGCAACATCACGGTGGATGTGCAGAAATTCCGCTGATAATGCCATTGCAACAGATAGCACATGCCGGGATGCTTTGGCCACAGCCTCCAGCACATGTAATAAGGCTGGATTCAGGGAGGCATACTAAAGGAAGTAGCTGAGAAAAGGTCGGCATGCAAGGCTATAGTTACAAGTAACTGGTTTTTTGTTCCATGGCATCAATTGTTTTGATGGGAAGGCATGCCCAGGATCCCAAAGAAATACCCACTTTGGCCACATCAGCATCCAAAGGAGGAGGTTTAATAGGCCACTTCAGGCAATGCACCCGGGTAGCTTGAAGAAGAGGTAAGGGGTCTCAACGTAGAGGGAGGAAAAGACAACTGTCTACATTGTCAAGCAATATTTTGGCCTTGTGAAAACCTCCCTG
>JAECUM010013331.1:0-58338 GCA_016617855.1 Megalonaias nervosa | reverse complement strand
TATATATATATATATATATATATCAGCCTATAGTTGAAAAGAATGGAGATGAATTGGGGTGAGCCTTTTTCCGATGCATCGTATTTACCGAATGATAGTACATTAACTGCCACTACTACTGATGTTGCCTGTATTTGTTTTCCAGAGGATTATCTTCATTTAGCGTTGATAATTTGATAGCACCACGGCAAGTAATTGGCCTGCAGCCACCTTCAGTTTCTTCATCATTAGCTATGATGATTTCAGAAGGAAACAGAATGAACATTGGTAGAGATTGTTTGCAACGTTGGAAATAAAATCGTTTGATCAATAACAAGAAGTAGACAAAATGAAGCCAGAAGGAAAAGAGTGAAAACAAATTGGTGATTCTATTATAATACACTCTGGCAAAGTTATAGCATCTAAGAGAAACTTATTAAATCTTTTCAGCTCATCCCAAGAAAGAGATCTTCATGATAAGATACTATGGCTATATCAGTTCTCACCACCAATGGGAGGCTAGCAGCAGTTAATATTATCACGAAAATAGCATCAGCAATATCAAGAAGATTTGGACTTGGCCATGGAAAGGGCTTAAGAAAGTTAAAATTGATGATGTCAAGTCCATAATTTGTGTTTGTTGTTCCAAAATGAAAACGCATGAGGTCCCTTTCGGGGTCACCTATATCTTTTAGGAGGAGATACTACTCAGTGATTGCCAAACCCTCTAAAACTTAAATCCCTCCATGGTAGCAGATGTGAGTGTGAGTATCTTATCCATACTAAAAAAGAAAAATAATACTGCTCGTACTATTAATAAGTCAAATTTTAGCTCTTTTTTTTTAACCTCCCTACTATTTCAGAGGTATCGCTCAGGACACAGGACTGATTGGTGGTGGAGTTGCAGGGGCTATTTTGATCCTCCTTTGTTGCTGCGGTATAGCGTGTCGTGCGCTACGCAAGGAACATGACGAAGGTTCTGGTCGGGACACAACTCTTGCAACCCAGAGAATGAATGTTGCCACTATGTAAGTATTTCTTTATGCTATCGCGTATGTGTTTATGAATTCATGCATGTAAGTACATATTCTGTCAGTATGATATGTGGAAGGTAGCAAAACATCGATAATTACTTTATTTCAATTGTCGTACACTCATTTTTCATGAATGGTCGTCATGTGCATGCGGTGCAAACTACACAGAATTAGAAAAGCGTTACAGTACGTGGACATTTTTGGACTAGGTCAACCAAAAGGTGTGATCCAGTAAGAACCGGATTTAATACCGCCGCATTGATGTAGCAATGACAGGAACGCGTGTAAACAAAATTGTGCGACCATTTTGTTTGCTATGGTTAGACTCGACGTCGTCTTTTCTTTACCTAGTTTAGTACCAGTACATCATTGTAATCATCCATATCAATCATTACTTTTGTCTGGAAGTTGTTTGACAATATTTAAGGTGACGAAAATTAAGATTTTATAGACTCTGTGTAAACTGCAATAACAATACATTTTAGAAGATCAGTAAAAGTGTCCATATCACCACGTTCACATGCAAATTGTTACATACATTCTAAACTTAACTACGGAATAAATGCGATGATTTGGACCTTGCAGAACCATGTTCTTCATTTTGATAAGACTTTGTATCATTACACCATAATGTATCTGAATAAAAAAATGATCTCTGGACATGAGGGTATGTGTTGTTCCTACACTAGGTTTTAAACCATACTACTCAGTGATTGCCAAAAATCAAGTCAATAAATACTTTTGTCTGGAAGTTGTTTGATGACATTTCAGGTGCCGATCAATGGTTTAAAACCTAGAAAGAATGTGCAACCAACAATTGAAGTTAAGTTTAACAATTTATTTCTGAATTAATAAGTGAATTTAGTTTTGTGAATCCAATAACCATTAATGCCCTAACTGAAGTTAAAAAGTAAGAAAATGGTCCGAATGAATACCAATAATAATGAATGCCCTGATGTACTACAATGATGTAATAAAGAATGTCTTTGGATGAGTTCTCAATAGTCCCAAACTGGTCTTTTACTCCAAAAAGCCAATGATCCCTCTGTATCCCACTGAATAATTTAAACGAATTGTTCCTATCAAATTCTATCTGAGCAAAAATGAAAACTCTGATCAGATTCCCTAAGACTGACATGAAACAAGAATTTATGATCGTTTATCAAAATTTCTATTTATATAGATCGTCACATGACCTACGACGCAACAGAATACTCTAGAAAACTTATATTTTCATACTAGAGGTGTGATTCAGTACGAACCGGATTGAATGCCGCGCAATGATGTCACAATCATAGGAATGCGTGTAAAAAACAACAACTAAACCCCAAAATTGTACTACCCTTTTGTTTCTATGCTTATACTTGACGTCATATTTTCTTTGTCTAGTTTAGTACCTGGCCACCATTGTAAACATCCAAGTCAATAAATACTTTTGTCTGGAAGTTGTTTGATGACATTTCAGGTGCCGATCATCCAACAATTAAGATTTTATAGGTTTTGTGTAACTGTATTAGCATTAAATTTTAGAAAAGTAAGGTTTACCAAATAATTTATTTCTCTATTTTACAAAGTGATAATTTAACAGCCACTTACAATATTGTGAACCAAATAATCCTAAATATCCTAACACAAGTCAAAAAGTGTAAAATGTTCCGAATCAATTCCAGTGATAATAAATGTCCTGATCTACTACAATGATTTAATAAAGAATGGCTTTGAATGAGTTCTCAATAATCCCAAAGTAGCATTTTATTCCAAAGAGTCAATGAACCCTTTGCAGTCCGCTGAATAATTTAAATGAATCGTTTCTCTCAAATTCTATCTGAACACAAATGCAAACTCTGATCACAGATTCCCTAAGACTAATATGAAACAGGAATCATTAATTTATTTTTTACCAATCCTCTATTATATACATTGTCATATGACCTGTAACACAACAAGATGCTCTGGAAAACTGAAATTTTCTATGAAAAACGTCATCTACTCTTGAACTCAGCATCTTTGTTAATACCTTTAATTATGACACAAGTCACTTAGGCATTAACTCCAACGACTAGAAATTAAATCTACATGGGTGTTTACTCTAAGGGTAAAATGATAACTGTCCATTATTACATTACAGCTGTCTCAAAATAATAAGGATAAGCATCGCTTGCAAGAATAAGATATACTGATGTTTATAAGAATAACCGCAATTCCTTTTCTATGCATTTTTGTCGCCTTTATTACCTCGAAACAGAACTAATGAGATCTATTGGAAATTACTAATTAGATTATGTTGATATTTTCACTGTAATGAACTATAAATTTTTATTTTGTTGATGTAATAAGTCTTTAACAGACAGAACAAAATATTTTTTCATTTTAAAATAAATTATCATAAGTGTACAAACTCTACATATTTATATTAATAGATATTTATCTTGTTGCGCGTATGTAATATATAAGTTAGATGAGTATACTGAGTCCTTCACTTTAATTATACTTTAACAAAGTATTTAGAAACTTTCCTTGGATACAGGTGAAATATAAATTTAACTTTTGTATTCTAAATTTATTTGCGAAACTATCATTTTCAAGATATTAATAAAGAGAGTTTATCTTGTATCATTAAAATGTGAACAGTCTAACTAACAGCGTCTTTCATTTTCAATTACACAGAATTACAATTACAGAACCTACATAATTTCTGTTCGGGTGTTTCACATTTGCATATATCAGTTTCAATTCACATATCCATATATCAGTTTCTGTTTACATATGCGTATACCAATCTCTATTCATATATACATATACCAGTCACTATTCATGTATGCATATACCAGTCTCTATTCTTGGGGAAAAAATACCAGTCTCTTCTGAGCTAGAAGATATCATTCATTTTTCTGCAGGCTGATAGTCACATAGTCTTCACATTTTAAATTATGTTTCAATGACACATTTATTCTGAGGTTTTGCATATATACAACGTCACGAGCCAAAATGTTTTACTAGTATCCCCGAGTCCGTATTATTATTATTATTATTATTATTATTATTATTACGATGTGACGAGAAACCAAATAAATATATCCTTGGTACGTCTAAGTCTACTCCAAATGCATTCATATATAACGAATTAGGAAGAATTAGTATGCAGTGTATTATATATAAACGTATTTTGTAATATTGGCTAAGAATTCTACAAATGCCGGAAGACAGATATCCTAACTAATGCTACAATTTGGAGTTAAGATGGAAGGAAAATTGTGATCGCTGGGCTAACAATGTTAAAAAGCTTCTATTTACACTTAGATTTGGTAATATTTGGTGTACTCAAAATGAAAAATGTAGTAATGATTACTTTCATGCATATTACTTCAAATAGATACGATGTTCTTTTGTTACGCACCTTAGCATCTTTTAGTACCGCATGATATACGGATCTCTATCATGGTCTAATGGCCTGTATTACAAACAAGCATTGATAATAATAATAATAATAATAATAATAATAATAATATGACATCATTATTATTATTATTAATTTTATTATTATTATTATTATTATTATTATTATTATTATTATTATTATTATTATTATTATTATAACATTAATCCAAGACAAACTAAATGCCATACCTCACTTTGGCGTTTTATTATCTTCCAGACTTGACAATACAAAAATTGACCTTTGAAAAATCTAAAAGGCTTCTGTTTCCGAAAGACTTCGTTGTCCAATTAAACAACCCAATGTACTTTATAAGCAACAAGAAGAAAAAGAAACAGAGACAAATCCTTCCATTTTTTAAAACTCTTATCAGGAACTCCTCATCTAATTTAAAAACTACACAAGAATTTACACTGATGGTTCAACCGATGAGGGAGAGACTCCCCAACAGTGGAAAACACACTAGAAATGTTCGCTTGTGAGATGGTTCAATGATATATTCAGCCGCAATCAAAGCAATATACATTGCCATAAAATGTATCGAAAGCAAACATATTTATAACTCTATCATCTTCACCGATTCACTATCAGCAGTTCAGTCACTATAAAATAGGAAGTTGGAAAACCCATTACTGACCAATATTCTCATTAAACACACCGGTCTGTGTACTTCTCAAAATATAGGATACTCTTGGTTACCTTGCCATGTCGGTATTAAAGGTAATGCTAAAATAACCCTATCTCTGCAACCATATGATTTTACAATATCATGCATTGATTTTAAATACTTTAGTTTAAAAAATTATATTTTATTAAGTGGCACACTTTGTGGAACGATGCTATGAAAAACAAACTCCATCCGATCAAACCAACCCTAGTAAATTGAACACATTCACTAATTTGACAAAAATACAATGCGAAGCATTATATGTACAATCTAAAGTTCGCGAAGGTATTTTAGTGTCTGTTGGATAGATAACCATAAGTTTTTTTGAACCTTGCGATTCTGGGGAGAGAAAAGGACACGAAACGACCGTCGAATAGAGAGGAGTAGTGGGAGCTCGCTTGCACGCCCTGTGCATATTTATAGTATAATATTATGCATATTTAATTTCTGTTGTGTAATTGACCTTTGTCAATGATCGAGGATAGCGTTTTGTGTATACTTGATTTTGTCATGTTTGTAAGTTGTAAACAAGTTGTTTACTGATATTTTAGTACCATGTCTAGCCTTATTGACAAACAAAGAATGTTCTGGAAGCGAAATGGTCACTTACATCCTGGTAATTTTATTGCGTCTTAAATGTTTATATACGGTTACGGCAACAAAAATTATTCATTCCTGTTTTAAACTGTCTACGGAAGCATTTTCTCTAAAGATATAATTTGAGCTGATGCCTTTATTTAAATGATTCTCTGGAATAACAAAGTTCTTATTGACATTTTCTAAGTGAACCATTACTTTGGGATTATTATGAATTCATTTAACGATATTCTGGATTATATCATTGTGATACACCAAGACTATTGGTACATCAACACCTTCAGGATTCTTGCAATTCATTTGGCACATTATACACTTTTGGACTCGTGATAGAACATTTAGGATAATTTGGGATCTAATTCAAAATAATGTAAGTTCCTTTTAAAATTTCACTGTATTCTAGGGAAATAAATATATCAATTGATCTTTCAAACCAGCCTTTAATTATTTTTTCTTGACCAATCAGATTTAAGTGTCTTGCCATTTGTATTCACTGCAATTGATGTTTTAGTCAATTCCAGAAGCTACAATACACTTTATCTTTGGCTTATGTGGAAAAGTAGTATAACAGTTTTCATTGTAGAAATTGAATTTAGTTATGAAATATTAATATATTTACATTAATGATTATAAATTGTTACGACCCTGTAGTTAAATTACATATGTGTTAAAATTTAAATTCTTCTAATTCTTTGTTTCATTTTTATTTTATTTTTACATCATTAAATGTAATTATTATTATTATGATGATTATGTTTGCATGGGTCTAATAGTTTGTTAGAAACATCGTATTTATTTAAAATGTAAATGTGACTCGTGTAAGCACGATTTTTGTATGACGGGTTTTGCGTAGCAAGTAAACATTCAGCAGTGGGTATGTAAATGATTGGCTAATGCTTGTTCAGGTTTTCGTAATGTCCAGATGGATTGCGAAATCACACATGTCTTCGTGCGTGTGTACATGTAATGACGCATTAGCTTGTTTTAAATGCTCAGTTACCTGTAAGAAATATTTAGTGGTAGTCATAGTCGTGGTCAGTCATAGCTGAGAGTTGCATCATAACATCTTACAGAGTTTATAATACCTTAAGGAAAAGGTATTTCTGTGCTGGAAAGAGGTGTTTGTTCATTCGTACGTGTTAGGAACAACATGTGTGTTGTTAGTGGTGGTAGCTGTATTTCGTCTACTTTCTAAGTAATTATTTTCCCTGGAGAACAACACTACTGGCTTTGGACAAAGACATTTGATGAAATTATTTCTAAATCGGAACAGAACAATACAAATTGTGCTTTACAGTGAACATTCTGGACATTTTGTGTTAGCCTTCGTCTGACGTTATCATCCGCCATCTTGGAACGGAACTGAGATTCAGACTGTATCAATTTAGAAATGTTTATTCACAGGACTTACGTGTTTTCACAATTTTAGGACAATTTTTGGAATCTTCTTCGTAAATCGTAAGTCTTGTTTCACCTATTTACCTTTTCACCGTGTCTTCTAGGGAAATAAATTATTTTTGTTAAAATTTACAAAGCTTGTTGTCTTCACTCTTTCTTTGTGTTACTTTGAACGAGCCGATACGTAACAAAATAGTTTGCAAGCAGAATATATTTATAAGTTTTGCAATTCTAATTATTCTTATATAGGTAGTAAAATATTTGTCTTAAAATGTATTGGTTTCCCTATCTTGGAGATACTTCTCTTGCACAAAAATGACTGCCTTAAGCTTTCGAAAAATTTTTTATTAGGAATAGGTCAGGCGAGAATTCAGTATATGACAGTAGCTGCCTTAAATTATTTTTAAATGTTGTTTTATCTGTCATTACAAAAAAGGATACTGCTTTATATTTTACAGCTCAGGAATCCTTGATGTGAATCCAAAAGCAGAAAAAAGACGCGTATAGGATAGTGACAAGCAGTCAACATTGGTCTATTTCCAAGTAGTAGAGTTGGATGTTCAAAACGTATTTGTTACATATTATACACATATTATATTCTCTTCCGTTGTATAAGATTTTACGTCCTTTGTATAAGATTTTATGTCCGTTTTATTATTCGTACTATTATCTTAAAATCAGAGCACGCTATGAATCAGATCCACTTTAATATTTGTTCGGATAAACAATTTTGAAAGTTTAATTTCAATGACATGTACTGTAGTTTAGCTTAATTTTGTTTAGTTTCGCACATGCAATGCTAGTGTTGAACTTTGTGAAGAAGTTGTTATACAAGAAAGCTCTGTATCTCTTTAGACCTGTTGTCAAATGTTGACTACCTTTCATTGAGCTCTTCCAACTATGCCGGACCAAGTTCAAGCCGGATACTTTCTGTCAAGTTACAGGACAATGAACTTTCAAGGGCTCCCTGCCATCATACCGATTCTTCTGTAACTAAAATAACATTGTTTGCTTATTTATCTCTGATGTGTGTTTTTATTGTAAGTTTTCTCATTTATGTATTTTCGTTACCAGTGATTCATTATTCACTATTTCTATAAGAAATATATTTTATTAAAAGCTGTCACAGCTTTGTTAAATGCGTTTCAACCAATATAAATAAAATTCAGTTCAAAGCCCCATTGTTTGTAGTTTTAGCTATTGTACTTCTTGCTGGCATTTACAGATATCTATCTGAATTCCATAAACATTGCCATTTACAAATTTTGCATGATAACCATGCATTAATACCAAAACAGATAAGCACTAATGCGGCAGGAGGCTGTTGTCTGTTTACACATTTTGAAGTGAAATAATCCCTCCGACTCATCCTAACTGCACGCCTAAGATTTATTGGTAGAGGTGCTGTGCTACAACTTGGAATAACGCCCCACTTAGGAATCAAGGAATGTCGAACTCGTTCATATATAAGGCGATATAAATGAACTAAAGCGTGTACACAACATGAGAGATCTTAGTTTGTTGACGATGGAAGATGTTGTCTGGCAGGTTTTGATATATTATGCAGTACAACATTGCATTGACCATAAAACTACAACTATGTTACATGAAATCATGTAAATACCTCACTTAACATCCTTGATGGAAACATTGAAGAGGCATTAAAATTCTGTACCAGTTTGAAAGGGAAGATGTAAAAGTAGGGTATAAAAGTAATTAGGTTTTTTTCCACCTTAACTTTCATGTTTCAAGTTTTAAGATAGGCTGAGTAATTGAACCTGAAGAAATGTCTTATGAATAGTGTAATTGATGACTTTTGCAGATTACTATGATAATTAATTTTATATGATTATTAAGAGTATATGAAATATATTAACATAAATTAGTAGATCTATTTCGTAATGAAAAAAGTCGATTAATTGGTAAGATTCATTTTGTTAGGTATTAAAAACGTTGATCCTTTTAATAATCGCTATATTAACACGATACAGACGCCTTCTTAACTGAGAAAATAGTTACAAAAACTTTGTATCTTTACCATTAGTTAAATTTTAAAAAAATATCTCGTAAAACATTTTGAATTCAGCAAGAAAACAAACGGAATATTAGTGTATGTTATTTGAATTAATATTTAAAATTATGGTATACGTATGAAACTACTTCGACACTTTTTTATTCTTGTAACACAGCAGACCAGCCCAAATCACTTACATGTATCAAAAACTCGGTACGGAGGCGGAATACAAATTGTGAAAGTTGTGCATTATAATTAGAAGTCTATTATTAGTAATTCTTTGGATAAAGTTACAAAAATTAAGGTTAGTTACAATAGTCAGGAGGCACAATGACGTTCATTATAAATGTCCATTTTCCTGGAATTTTGAATGGTTATACTTAGATTTATTCATCTTTTAATTCCTTAAATTACTCAATAAATATTAAAGCTATCAATCGTGAATGCACTTGTAACATGCCTGAATTAAAATTGGTCTTTTATTGCAGACTTTTATACTAATCAAGAGTACGATTTAGGTCATAGAAGTGACGGTAAAAATTAATAGAAAAATAATTAAAACATCAATTATTGATATGATACTGGTAATATGAAAGTCTGAGACCACCCACATGAAACTTGATCATAGGTTTTCGTGGCATTAGTGTCATCCTTTTTGTTTCTAATTTGATATCATAAATATGAATAATTTAAGCATATTCTATTAAGCTGAAATTGAATCATTTTCATTTATTTTGCAGAGAAAGGAATGGTATGATTAGTTGTGACTTTAATTTGCACAAATTGTAGAAGATTTTAAATATTGAATGGTCATAATGGGGTGAATGAATGGCAATTAGTTTAATGGGTTAAAATTCCATATATTTTACTTTTCCTCTTGCAATCGAACAATAACTATTGCTGTTAGTTTTTACTTTTGTTGATGTGTTGTTAAATATATGCATTTTCTATTGTTTTCTTTTGGTGTCTAAGTCTAGATATTGTTTATGAAATGTCATATTAAGCAGATGAATAATTTGGCACAAAAACTCTACCAAAACCAAAAGGAAAAATGACAGCAAAATGTTTTTCATCGAGGTCACCAGTATAAAACGGATAGGATTATGATGCAACGCCAATTGTTTAGAAAATAAATTGTTAAAGGACAAAATATTTAAAACAATATATATTTACTCAGTGTCAGTGTCCTTTTCTTCTCAAAATATAAAACCTGAAATGTTTTTGTCAATTTTTTCAAACAAGGTGGTTTGATAGAAACAATTTGCTGTTTATGGGCGAACAGAAGTTATATTACCTTGAATTTCAACACAGCAGCGCAAATTTTTATTATGAGACACCTATATATGTTGTTTAAAAGTTTGAAATTGTTAACCGTGACGAAATTCAAGTCAATAGAAGCAAATTGCAATAAAAATTATCCACAAAACATTTCAACATTTATAATGTAGGTAAGTCCGTATTATTCGATTGTAACAACAGTAATAGGTAAGATTGCCACTATAAATATATAGTATATTTTAGAAGACCTAAACACGTGCTGCAAGTTTAATTTTAGAGACACTTTTATAAGTCGTTTCTCTTGTTTGTTTTTTTTTTTTTATTTTGCCTTTCTCATTACTTATTTAGATAAAAAATATTTTGATACTCGGGAAACAGTTTGATTTTAAAAGCTCAATATACCTGGAGTTATGAATCCCTTCGTAGAAATTATGCCACACCTATATATTTCACACCTTGGTTCACAATGGGCCAAAGTCAGAATGCTACAGCACTTTATGGGACGCAAATTACTCATGTGTATTATTTATATCAGTTGTGTTAAGATAATCTACAGGTGACTTATGCATATTATTAAATTGTATGTTAAAATCATGAATGTAGTATTAGCTTTCATTACTTCAGGCTTGGGTGCTGCTATCTTCGAAGAGGAAAAGAAGCCAAGGTTTCTTTCTTACTTGACTCTTAATATTGGAATTTATAATATTCTAGTAGCATAGAGCATCATAAAATGAAAAATTACATATTCCGTTTTTATTGTACATGTATATTGAAAAAGCATTTCCGATCTGATCATTAATATTTTGTAAGACCTGATTTTTATGATACTTGCAACTTATTATTTCCCAAAGTCTAGTAACTAGAAACTCCAGATTTAGACGTATCCGTGCTTTCAGCTGCTTATCCTTAAATTGAAGGCGTCTTATTACAATTACATAAAAAGTAATTAACATAGTAATCATCATTAATTTACTAATTTAGTTTATATGATTAGAATTTCATTCTGTTTCAATGTCTTCTTAAAGTTTTGTTTCTTTTCACTCTTTGTACATAGACTTTTAGACTTTTTCATTCAACCTTGCTGACATAATAAATTGATGATTCAAAAAAGGCTTGACGTATGAAAATAAAATGTCATTGTCACGTTCCTCCTGGCATGTAGATGATCTGAATAGATTTTCACTCTGGTTTGTTTTCCTTGGAAAGCATTACCTTAATCAACTTACATGTACTGATGCACATCTTAGTAGATTTGAAAGAATATCCTAGCAAAAGTTGGAGGTCATAATCAGAGATAGCTGGATTCATAAACGTATTTTAGGTTTATAAATCAGACTGGCCAATTTAATTTTATTCGGTCACACGAATGAGGGCACAATTATTTTGTATGTGACGCATCCTCAGAGCTTTTTAGACTATTTAGCTGGTCTTTACAGATTAGGGGAGACAATTTAATCCAAGTGAACCGGAGCATCACTTGATTGATTTCTTTTATAAACATCTAATTATTCTAAACTTAATTTGACGTTTGTTTATTTTTGCCCTAGATGCCTTTTCGTTTCATCATTAACCATCTCAATAGATGTTAGCCAGGTAAGATTATATATTGGATTGTACAGGTTAAAGGTACCAAACATTAGTATGTATATATTTTGACATTGTAATGAACGTTGCTATGTACATTTTAACTAATCTGTTGTTCGAGTAACATATCGGTCACATATCACACAACGCTAAGTAGGTTGAAAAACTAAACGAATTCATGTTACTACGCCAGAGAAATTTCCAGCAAAAGGCTCTTTTGTTTCTGTAGAAAAAGTCAGATGAAAAACAGTAAAGAATGTCAAGCTACATGTCATTTTTGTGATGGAGTCTGGGCAAGGATTTATAAAAAAAATAGTCGAAGATAGGTGATCCTCGTAAATGCGAGTTAACAGTATGGAAAAACAAATTGCTTTGACCTAATTCCAGGCTAAAGAAAAATGACGGAGCTCATGCATAACAACAAAACCCCAACAGAATAGATAATAAAACTACAAATGCAGAAAAGACACACACACACACACACACACACACACACACACACACACACACATATATATATATATATATATATATATATATATATATATATATATATATATATATATATATATATATATATATATATATAATAGGGAGCTGTGCTATAAGGGGGCAAACTTTCCTTCAAGGTCTTATGAATTTAAACCTGCATACCTGCCTACCACGTTTTGGTTGAAATAAATAATGATAGTCAAATCTCCCGTTAATGATGTGGAATGACAGAAGCAACGCTCCAAGGAGCTCCAGTCAATTCAAATCTGCTCACTTGAAAAGGTCAAAAGCCAACAATCAATAGTAAAAGTTGTATTGTAGAAACTAAACTAGGAAAGCGGACAATTAAGGGCAATAGCTGCTGGAAATTGTTTTATGGTATACTGCAGATTAGGCCAAATTAAGATCTTATTAATGAAAACTTGCATTTCAGATCTGCTCTGGTTAAATCAAAAGATAGTCAAGTTATGATGCAGAATCCGGACTGAACAGGACTGACAGACAAATGCCTCAAATCCTGCACATCATTTAATAGGCATTGGAAGTCATTTTTGTTTACATGCCTCATAATGATCTATGCCTAATTGCTCTGAAATTGATCATTACTTGGTAAAGTCAGGCTGCTAAATCCAACGTAAGGAGGTGGGACAAATAGGGTGGATGGCACTTTTAAATTACACAGAATATTGATAATCACATTTCTTCAGGGTTCCTCAATATAAAGTTACCTGCTAAATTGTAGTTGATATCCAAGAATACACAGACAAGGTATCTAGCTGATTCAAAGTAAGAAGGACAACAATAAGGAGCCATAACTGACTTAAATTACATTATGGATTGCTGAAAATTGAACCGATTGAAGATATCGTCAATTTAAAGCTGCATTTTAACGGTGGTTGATAAGCAGCAACACCTAATAAATCCGAAAATTAATAAGAAACTAAAAGTAAAACTTCTTCGAGGTATGATAAACATAACGAGGGAAACAAAATTGATTGAAATCTGACTGCTCCCCGTACAATTAATCGCAGAAGAAAACCGACTGGCGACCATACAGATGGACGTAAGAACACAGTGGCTACACAACGGACTTAGTCAGCCGAATCCTATGTGTTTAATTTCAGATGATGTAAACGTTCCATACTATCCGCAACACACTAATATATGTTATAAGGAAACCAATAGTCTACTTGCACAAAACATCCACAGATCTAGGTCTACGATTCTCTCTGTTTGGGGCCTATAGGTTTGTTATGAAACTTTCATTTGGGACAACAGGAAATACTAAAGAACAACCAGTGTATTAAGAGAGGTAATTCATGCTGACAAATTAAGGTCACCTAAACTAACTCGAATTGCCTCCCTTTCTCCGTTAATGTGTTAGTGCACCCTAACGATAACAACCTATGTCACTCTGCACTGCATTATAAGTAATCCTTCTCTAACATGTAAGTATGAAACGGAAAATCATCGGTATCTGAGTTGCTGAATCTGGTAAAAAAGCTCCTTGTTATCGTATCGTTTGCCTGCCACAAGGGCCGCGTTGGAATGGCTGGTTTTGAGGAAAAGGGGCAGCTAACTTAGAGACGGATATATTACATTATTAGGCATAGGGATCTCCTACTTTGAAGATACACTGGTATTTAATATGGTGATTCATTTGAATTTAAATAACTGCAAGTGCTCAGGAGCTGGGAAAAGAGGTGGGTGGGTTATGATATAATATTTACATTTATTTAACGACGTACGCACCGTGATTAAACGTGAATATGTAATTAGGTATGTAACGTCGAACTCAAGCCTTTCTTGATACGAAAGAAACTTGTTATGTATATTTAATTTTCTTGTCTGTTAGTTTAAAAATGTTTTTTTATTTCATTACATGTTATTATAATGTAACATTGTTTGCTGGACTTGACCTTGTCCAAAACTGAGTTCATTTCTGTTTGACCTGATTGATGATTTTTCATTATTTTTTAAAATTTAATTTATGTAAACAAATAATAGTAGCTTCATTATTCTCTATGTGTATGAGATTATTATCAGGATTATTATTTAGGTAAACAAAGAAGGAATAAATATGTTGATCAAGGTCAGGGTTTTGGAGGTTTGTAAGTGAATCTGGTAGGCTATTGTGTTGTAAATAAACAAGGTTCATTAGATCATTCTAGAAGGTTATTCTCCATTAGGTAATGGTTGTGTTTTTTAGAAAATGCTAATTGTGACCTGAGGTCAAGCTGAGAACTATATTATCTTGTGACTGTAAGGATTTTACCAGTTGTGCTTTAACATCTAGCAGTTTAAGTTGTATAATGTTGTGACCATTTTGGGCTGAATTTTATTTTCTTCAGATTATTGAATTTGAGTGATTATTTTCTCTGGAAATACAAATGTGCTCTGATAAAATTCTTGGATAAAGACATTCACTGGAATTTATACTGAATTCAAATCTTTAATAATATTTCTGTGATTCAACAAGAGACTTTTGACCATAACAGACACGTCATCGCCTTCAATTTTGGATCTCTTCGGGACTTGAACTGAGTTTTATTCAGAACATTTTATTACTATGACTGGCGTCTTAAACTATTGGATTATTTTTGGATCTGATTCGCAATACCGTAAGATCTTTTTTCTCACTTTTCACTTTGTATTTTAAGGAAATAAATTATTTATTAAATTTTACAACGCTTGTTGTCTTCAATCTTTTCTGTTACTTATTTGAAGAGCATAGACTCGTAACAAAATTAATTAGAAATGGAAGCCCTTTTACAATATCCGCACTTTTTCTTGTGCCACTACCCCCACCACACCCATCTCCACAAACTGCTTGATTGCATTCATATTTATCCTCCTAAAACATCATTCCAAATATTATCATCCTCTCTTAGTCAGCATAGGTTGAGTTGAGGTTGCAAGGAATAATATCATTATTTTTCCTGTGTAAATGGAACCTTTACCGTCCGACCGCTACAGCCGCCACCGTCACTTCCACCACTCAAGACCTTGCATGCATACCCGGAAACCTTCTTTGTAATCTATTCAGCATCTCAAAACATTCCTTGCCGTCTTCTCATCCTCCTGAAGACGATATATTGCAGGCCTCTAAACCTTCCTTGGCATCTTCTCATCTCTCAGAGATTTGTGTTTAGGTCCCGATACCTTCGTTGGCACCTTCTCATCTTCCACAAGGCGTTGTATTTAGGCCCCGAAACCTTCGTTGGCATCTTCTCATCCTCCTCAAGGCGATGCATGCAGTCCCCGAAACCTTCACTGTGATATATTGCTGAAAAAGCAAATACAACCACCTTTCTTCAATTGGTTTTAATGGATTCTAGGTAACAATCAAAACAGCTACGACCAGGCTGAAGTATGACAACACTGAGAGATGGACTGATGGAGATAAGTATCACAATATACCCGCAAAAGTACTGATATAGTGAAGTAAGTCAGACTCTTACATTTTCAGGTTAATTCTTCGTCTGAATTATAAATGTTTTATGACTTCATGATCTGAGGTGTACCATATGACATTAACATTTGACATCTCTTGACAACTACTGCTTGCATTTCCTCATTTGTTATTAGTACCAGTCTAATTTAGAATAGTTGTATTGTGCAAAAGAGTTAACAAAATTAAGAATGATATAAAAGGCCATCCGTACAGCTTTATGGGTTAATGTTTGAATCATTCGATTGATTGAAATGATCGATCATTGTTTATGACTCAGCAACACAAAAAAGTATTTAGTCCAAAGGTAATGAAACCAATTTACTGTGCCTAAGTACACATTAGAGCTGTCAATTCTTGGATACCCGGGTCAGATTCGAACCTTCAACCCCGAACTTCTTGCAACACGGTGGAATTTAAATCAGTGGCAATGGTGGTGATATTTAATAAGTCATTCGTATTATTCATTTTAAAATATTTGAGCTAGCCCTGGTCTAAATAATAAATTTTTCTTCCAATGTAATATACCTTCAAATTGCTTAACGTAACAATTGTTGAGAGAAGCAGAATTGTTTCTCTAAACGAATGTCTCTTATTTTAATGACAAATATTGTAAAAGAATAGTAAAGTATGACTTCATTTTAATTAATTACTTGAAAATTAAGTAGCCACTACAATATATAAATGCATGATTTCAAAGTGCCGGTTTTAAATAATTCCCTGGATGATTATGTATTGAAATATATATGTCTTTTAAAAGTCTTTTGCTTTCTTTATTCTACCACACAAATAAACACGAGTTCATATGCAGCTTGTATACACTGATTTCACTCTGTGATTTGGCTGTATCAATCTCTGTGCGACGACTTCGTATTTTTACATTATAATGAGCATTCTTGCTGCTGACACACGCCTCAAAAACAGAACTGGTTATTGAATAACAAAAACACTTGTTTTACTCTTGGTGTATTTTAAGAGGAAGCAGCAAAATAGTGCTATGTTAGAATATGTGTTTTCTACTTTCTTGGCAGCACATATAAGAAACGATATAAGTTAATCAAGTGCGCAGAAAGTTCTCATTTTAAATATTATATTACAAGCTTAATTAAATTATAGGAATGATCGTTATTCATGTATGCTCAATTAATTAGAAATAAACCACTTACTAAACACCAACGGAGAACACGAAATGCTGTATGTCATGTTTCCCGATGGATGAATATGACTAAAGTCAAGCAATCCTAGGCATCAAACAACCTAACTCCATCCTGACCCAGTAAGACTTTGTAATCTGTGTACAATACGAAGGGGTTTCGGTTTAAAGGATGACAATTTATATTATTGAAGGACTACTCATTTTTCTTAACAATTTGTTTTTGGTATTTGTCCCCAGGAAAGTATCAGAGATTCTCAGTAAAGGATCAAAGATCATAACTGTCAATATATGTATCATGTCAACATTTCTTATCACCTCCATGAAAAGTGCTGGTTAGTAATTTAATAACATGTGACGCAAAGCATAATTACCTGGCATCTATAAGCATCCAATCTTGATAGTCTTGATCGTTCGGGACAAACTGAAATAAGATCTGAGAACTGAATAGACGAAATCTTTGATAATCAAAGGTGCGGAAGGTTATCGCATTATCTCGCTGATCTCTAGTGGGCCTCACATATGTCGTTACTGGACATAAATGGTCAGAATTTGACAGAAAGTCTTCAAAATCAACTGAGAAATAAAAATATTTAAGAAAGTATCGTAGTATAAAGATATTATAGTAGCTGCATATTATACTTTCAATCGCGTCTCCAATGCTAACAACTCGAGCAAGTGTGACATGTATCATTAAAACAAACACAGAATCAAGTTGGAATTTTTAAAATTAAATTATCTGTAATGATTTTCAAGGTTGATGATTGCATTAGATAATTGCCGTAAATTATTTTCTGAATGAAACGTTCATTAGCCGATCGACTTTTTTATACTGAGGACAGGGAAATCCTATTAAAGAAAAACCAATGACGTTTACTGCCAGAAGAGATTTTTTACCAGTTCTTTAACGAAGATCAATAAATCCTTTGCCTCGTTCTAGATAATTCTACGGCGAAATATAAGGCCGAGGATGCTCCGACTAGAAACTGTGAAAAGGATGTATTTACCGTACAAGCTGATTGAATGTCACTTTGTTGTAGAACTAAAAAATTTACTTATAAAGTCCTGATGTATCTAAAAATGGAAATTGAAGTAAGTCTATACAAGGTAGATTTTCCACGTTGTCTAATAATGCATCGTGCATCTGAAGATCTTACTTAGAGAAAGCCGTTCTAGCAGGAAGGTACACATAACAAGCCGTTTAGCAAAATGGTACCTATAGCAAGCCGTTTGTCAAGATGGTACCTATCGCAAGCCGTTAGCATTATAGTAATATATCAAGCCCTGTGGCAAGATAGTGCCTATAGAAAGCTTTTTAGCAAGATAGTACCTATAGGAAGCCGTTCGTGCAACATGTTACTTATAGCAAGCCGTTTTGGCATTACTTTATATTTCAGATATTTAGAAGAAATCTTATGAATATGAGAAACAGAAAGCTTCGTGTGTGAGATGAAGTTTTAATTACATCTGTGAAGTTCTTGTCGCATATGCAGAATTCATAGATACTGATTTCTCTGTTACAAATGTAAAATAAATAGCTTATTTCAAATATGTTTAATTCTTTTGAACAGTTGTAAAATCAATTTTTATCTCGTGTTAAGTTGTTTTATACACACAAGGAAAATTTGATAGATAGGCTAAGTGTTTCACATTTCTGAAATGCTCAGTCTGGGAAATAAACGCCCACATAGTAAAAGTCTTTTTTCAGGATATGTTAATTACTTTCATAATAAAGTTCTCTTTCAAAAATATGAAAATCTTATCACAAACGCAAAATATATATATATATATATATATATATATATATATATATATATATATATATATATATATATATATATAAGATACACATTTTTGTACATATGCAAAATAATTTTTGTATGTAAAATGCATCAGATCTGTCAAGCACAGCCAAATATTTCGCATGTCGCAAGAACTTTAAACATTTTGGAAGTGTTTCACATCCATAAAATACCATTTTACACATGTGAAAAAAGATGTTTACAATTCTTAAATAAAAGAATATTTCATATATATTAAGTTAGTTGTTACGCACTTAACATTCTGTCCACAGATCTGGCATGCTCTTTATCACAGGTATTAATAAATAATTTGAATGATTCTTTTGTTAAAATTTGAAAATATATTTTTACATATGTAGAAAAGAATTTCGGGTTTATGAAATTAGGTCTTTGTGTTCATTGAAGAAAATTCTTTTTCCCATATGCAAAATTCTTTTTCACATGGTTTATGCACAATTTCATTTAACATATGTAAAATATAGCATTTATTTGATACATGCAAAACACTATATCATTTAAACGTTTTCTTCACATATATAAAATAAAGTCAAACTATTTCCATAACGAACTGAATTTCACCACATATGAGGAAAGTTCCATATAATTGTGTATAAAGCAAATATAGTATCCATAGCACTGTATTCTTTTCTACAACCCGCTTATTCGTTCTTCAGACCATTTTTTTGTTTTCATATTAATCAGGATTGATGAGAAACCAATACTAAATAGTGGTAGCAGACTAATCCTTCTCTAATTTTTTTGTTATATTTGTCCTTTGATTATATATTGGTATAATTATTGATTTACACCAATCCTTAGGAAAGTAAGAGGCTTGAAACATTGGGTTAAACAGACGAGTCAACAGAAGTACAAGATAACATTTGTCTGCTCTAGCAAATTTCAAACGCTAGGCTTTCAATACCTGATGCTTTCCAAGACTTTATGCAATAAACAATTGCTTTTGCTTGATACTCTTGGATCTCTCTATCAAGTGTTTCACCTTCAAGAGTTTGGAAAGTATCATATGTACTTGCTAGCATATTCTATACTAGATTAAAAATATGTGAAATATAATGGAAATGACGTGAAATTTTGCTGGAACCAAAATTGTGTTTGGCTTGTAGTAAGTTCTAAAATATCTTTGTCATTTTTTGGCAAGAACGTTTACAAGCTGCCTTTTTAATTTATTTTTATAATCACTTTTATGATGTAAACGTTTATATGTACGATTTTGCCTGTGATATTCTTCAAGTTTATTTCAAGATCAAACTTTCTTGGAGCTGTGACTGCCATTTGTATTTCATTTTGGCACGATGTATCAAACCATAATTCTTTTGTAGTAAATGTGTTATGCTGTGTTTTATAACCGTTAGCAGGGCGTCTTACATTTTCATCATAGCAACATTTTCTGCAACATACCGAAGGGTCTGAACCAATGTTTACCCAGCTTTTTCAAAATCAGAAGTTTGGATCAAATCGCAAAATGTCTCAAATGAAAAGCTGTGAAATTGTAGATGCAAACGTTCTTGATATGCCTTTTGATTTTCTTTACTCCATGTTAACTTTGTCAAGGGCTCAGACTTAGCGGGATAATTATCTATGTTGTACCAATTAGGAACACTCCCAAAGATACTGCCAATCATAGACAAGTCTAGTGAAAAAAGGCACGTGTATTGATTCGACTCTGTTAAAAATATCAAAATTGGATATAAATCTCCAAATAAGATAATATGAAGCCAATCGTTGTATTGTGGGCGATACATGTAAACTTTACAATATCTTCGTCATTACCAAATACGGCCAGTCAAGATTCTCGAACCTATAGATTTGCAAAAGTTCAATAATTTGCGGCCATTACCGTTAGCATCCACGTTATCCAAAATGCTTCAAATGGGCAACGGTAATATCTTGAATGTAGTCAACCGTATCAAGTAATTAAAATGGATCATCAAATTCAATGAAATCTGGTTCATTGATATCATCACATGTGACAAAATGAGTTTTAATATTTTAACTTCAAGAGAGCTATTTCATTTGCAACAGTGCAAATAGTCTCCTATTCAGTACACACGGACGAAATTTCAGGTCTGATATAAATTAGGCCAAACATTATACCAAAGTCAGGGCCAATCTTTTATGTCGCAAATTTTAACCATATTATATTTGTTAACTAACCTTCATATCAACAGATTCAGCATTTATTAAATCAGCCAAAATAATTTTTAAAAAGAACAATTAACCCGCTGAAATTCGTACTGCATTAATATGCTTATCAGTCACTACAGCATAATGTTTATAACCTTGTATGACAAATTCAATACCGCTCCGGTGGCCTAGTGGTTAGAGCGTCCGCCTTGGATGCGGGAGATCGCGGGTTCGAACTCCGGCCGAGTCATACCAAAGACTTACAAAAATGGCACTAACAGCTGCCTCGCTTTGCGCTCAGCATTAAGAGGTTAATGTTAGGACTGGTCGGCCTGGTGTCAAGATAATGTGACTGGGTGGGACATCATGCCATATGTCTGCGGCATGATGCCCCAGTACTAGACATCACTATAAACTGTCACACTGCAGACATCGTAGCAATATGGCTGAAAAATTGTTAAAGCTACGTTAAAAATCTAAATCACACACACACACACACACACACACACACACACATTCAGTGTGTTATAAGTCCTTATTTCTACAAAAACAATAAGATCGTACTTAAATATGAACTTATAAAAATTCACTGTTAAGACAATGTGCGTGTTCACTAAACTTTGATCCTAATCCAGATATATTCCATACAATAAATGGTAGAGCTCCTTCCTAATCTTTACAGTAGTATTAGTGTCACCATATGTACATTTTCAGTGATTGAGAAACTGACACTATTTTTTCATTATCATAGATGCTGCTCCTCGGCTGTGATCATGTTTCACTAAAACAAGCTTTTTAGATAGTTTATTATACACACAGACGTATCCAATGACGATTAATTTGTTAAACTGCAAACGGGCTTCTCAGTTGTGCTTGACATTCTCCTGTATGAATTATTTCAAAAGACTTCTCATTTTCATCGCTCTTGCCCTAAAGACCGCATTAATAAGGATCCTTGGTTGTGCTCTATGCAGCGTATTCATTGTTGCATTATTGGTTGTTTGTGTTCTGTAATAATAATACTTGTTCTCATTATTCTTTATTTTCCAATTTCTCTTTGCCTTTTCCTGTTTGTTCACAATACTAGTTCATTATTCCTGTACTGGTATACTTAATGATCGAAAGTCTTGTTTACGTAAGGTTGTATAGTCTATGTGCCCGTTCAGTTTTCTGAATTATCAATCTTCAATGCGTAAGAAACATATCACATGATTTTGATTATAATTCACATATGCAAAGTTAATTACATTTCTCAAGAAAATATTTTCTAATACACGAGAAAGCAGGAGACCTGTGTGACATAAATTCCTATTTTATAGATGTTGAATTCTTTTCATGCATTTTGAGATGTCTATTTTGCATCAAAATGAAAAGAATAAATGCAAACGGCACATGATGCACCTCAAAATTTTGTAAACGTTTTTTCACTTGAGCATTAGATAACGAAACCCATAAAAATCAATATATATCGTGCACTTTTCGTAGGTGCTGTCTGGATTAATTTAGTATTGTTTTCTTACTCTTTTACTGTTGCTGCTGTATTCGTATTCAAGCAACAGTCCAGCCCACTTCACTTCACTGCAAATACAAATTTCCCTGCTAGAGTAAGGTCTCTCAATGTGTCAAAGTTATACATGTACAATTTTTCCAACAAATCGCACATCTATAAGTTATCTATATGTTTGAATTGTCATTCTGTGCATGTAGAGCTGTGATGTTGGTGCAGGAAGAGCATGACTCTAATACGAAGGCTGTCTAATACAGTTTGATTGTATAAACATAATTAATGATAGTACACATAACTCTAATACGAATACTGCCTAATACAGTTCAGGTTCATTGGTATAAACAAAATGAACGATAGAACACATAACTCTGATACCAAGACTGTCGGATACAGCTTGTTTAGTACAAAAAGAATTAATGATATAACACATAGCTCTAATATGAAGACTGCCTAATAAAGTTTGATTGTATAAATGGAATTAATGATAGAACACTATACGGAACAATGTATTTATGTATCCATATATTATTTTCTCCTTACAATGGAACAATCTGTGTATCTACATATACTGGAGTTCTAATTTTGTCATCCACATGGCAACTCCCATAACAAAATATTTCACGACTATTTTACATTATAAAAAGGTCTGTAGAAATACGAAAAAGATAATATAGATTTTAGAATCAGGTTTTGTTTGCATCTCGAATTTATTCAGTTTATCCAAAAGCAATATGTTGGTACGCCAACATGCACCGGTAAATAATGCCATTTCTATTTATAGCAACATGGTGATTACTCAGCTTGAACTGTAGCATGGCTGCCAGCTATTGCATGGCTTCAAATGAATGCGCGGTGTCTACACTGCACGCGCATAAGTGGCATAGGGTGATTTTGGTTTTGAAAAGTTAATAATACCAGCCTGTCATAATAAATTAAAATGCTAAGAAAATTAGTTCTGATAAAGAGTAAAACCAGTTATAACGTCTTGCTGTATTATCTTTGATACTCGGAAGGATTTTATGTTCGGTGATTTAAAACTCAGATGTTGAAGGAAGTTGGAAGAAAAGGAACACTTCTAATTATTTTCGGAAAGCATGGGTGGTTCTCAGTGTCATCAAGTATTTGTATCTTGAAACAGGATTGTTAAAATGGATGCAATGCCACCGCAATAAGGCACGAGTTTTGATGATGTTTGTTCCGTTAATATTGAATCATTCCAGCATGTCTAACACCAATGCAGTCATAAACATAGGTATTGTAGGTTTTAGTACATATTTCTTGCCGATAAAGTCTAGCTATTTGTGAACGAACTTTTATTGCTTGACATCATTAAGAAGCAATCATAGTTTGTTGCCGAAAGAAGTCTTTAGCATGTTGCTTTGAACTTTTTTTGTAACTAAACAATCATAATGTACATTGACTAGCCAGCTCAAAGAGTTAACACAAAAACGTCGACTTTGTACTTTATTTGCCGACAAGGTGGATGCTAATTGACTAGCCAGCTCAAAGAGTTAACACAAAAACGTCGACTTTGTACTTTATTTGCCGACAAGGTGGATGCTAATTGGTTCCAGCCATGTAATTGGCAAACTAACAGCACTGAGCATACAGAAGTACTCATGACAAGTGTGCTAATGACGTGTGTTCTCTACAGGAGTGAATTGAATAGCGCTATGAGTGTGTGTCTGAATTCGATCGTAACTATGGATGTATGTTCCACCTCATTTAACTTTTAGGGTTACACACACAGACACATGCATAAAGTATTTTTGCCCGGTATTATTATTAACGTGCATTTTTAGCAAGCAAGCACCAAAGATATTGTGAACATTCCGTCCCTTTGTCACTATTTATCCAGTGAAAAAAGAGAATGGTTCACTCAGTTAACCATCACCTAGCACACTTGTGTAATGCCCCTACAGCAAGCTGTGTGAGGACGATTCAAACCGGGTTTTATGTTTTCTTTCATGTGTTCTTCCTAATGTTTTTATCATTTGAAGCGCAGAGACTAATGTTTTGTAACCTATCAAATTCTTTGATGTATCGATATTTTTTGCATATTCATTTGAGTGGATTGAAGTGCCCTAGGTAATGGCATTTACTTTCAAAGTAAATTTATCTTAATCTAACGTAATTTCACCTGTCCCACCCTGTCACGTTAATGTTACTGAAGACACAGGAGGGTATTGTTGTACTGAAATTGCTGGTTGGGGAGGAAACAAACCTAAAAGCATGAAAACAATCAAGCATTCAGATCATAAACCTTTCAGCTGATGTTTAATTGTTTTAGAGAGACCAATCCCGGCATATATTGTCGGCCATAATAAAAGAGAGGATTGTGTCACAGTTCACCAAATACAAGTCATACGTAGTATTGACAAGGCCATTTTGTGCTATGTGCGAATGGAGTTAAAGACCTTATCATATAGTCACCGATATAAATTGCAGGGATATTGAAATAAAAGCCTTTGATGTACACATTGCAGTTATTACCAGACTCACTCTTGAAATACAAACATGAAACTCGACTGATACATTCGAAATTAGAATATCAAAACTGAGTGCGAGCGGCCACATAATGGCCAGCTGCAAATGAAATGACAATATCATGACAAGGTAAAGGCTACTCCAACTGATAGGAAGGAGGCCTATACGGTACCAAGGTCGGGTTTTGTTCTACAATTATGGTGTTATGCATGTGTCAACCACATCCAGTACAAAAGGCGTAAAACATATTAGCCATCTTCCCAGATACAGTACTGAGAACCTCAGTGATATCTTGAATGAGCCTAGCAATGCAAACGTAATAGCGCCAGAATCAGGAAACATGAGGAAATCTCAGACGATAAAGATGATGGAGCAGAGGAGGCCGAACGTTGAAATAATGGGGAGGTGGGTTTCCCTTGTCCATTCCGTCCCACTCCTTTTTCTTGCATGCTTTCTCAGTTTGTACAAAAGGAGAAATTTTAGATTATAATAGATCTTATTTGATAATTTGTAATCAAATAGCTTCGTCTCTTCGATGAAAGAAGCAATAAACATATTGTTATGTAAAGAAAAAGATAAATAGCAGATCTCAAGAATTGGAGTCTATTGATTTTTAATACAGATTGATACTTTTGAATGGGCAATACGATAAAGACTATGCAGAAATCAGAATATTAATTAAAGTTGTCGAGAAGATTAAGAATAATACAAAATAATAACCAAATATTCAAGATGTAATAGTCTTTGAGAGAGAGAGAGAGAGAGAGAGAGAGAGAGAGAGAGAGAGAGAGAAGCAATGATTTTATTTGACCATGAAAAAACTGCAGACATAACTGAACAATCTTCAATATAATGTTGTACTCGTCTCTGATTTGGAATAAACATTTCAAGAAAGGGTCCAATAGTGCACAATATGATCTTTCTAACATTGAAATCAATGGTGAAAAAGTATATTGTAAGACGCCTCTCGCTCGTTATCCATGGTATTATACGTCATAGCAATAAAGATACTTTGTAATATGATGACAACGAAAATAACAATAATGTGCCTTTTCGCATCCCTATATAAGAAATTAAAGTAAATATGTTGCAGGTTTTCACATCTCTAATTTTAACAAAGAGATGTGAATGCTACAATATGCCGACGGCTGCGTGAATTTCATTAGAGATGGATACTCATTGAAGCTCTTAGAAAACCCAGTTAATGATTTTATAATAGCTTCAGGATACACACTTTACCATTTTAAAAGCGAAGTACATCTTATTAGCAATTGGCGAGGCAATTGGGATTACCGCCATACTCTACAATGAGTTCGGTAAAGCTTTAGGAATGTACAATGGTAAAAATGGCTGGGAACAAAATTTTATGTAAAATATTTAAATATAAAATTGAATTTTTAATTTCTTCAAATTACAAGTATTATATAAACTACGAATACGAAAAACACATATTTGCATTGACCTCTGATATGTGATCAGTATAGTGGATTCAAAAATATGCAACTGAATAAATAATTTCAATTATAGACTTTATATGGAGGGAGAGGGGAGGACTCCATCATATTAAGGAATGCAAGAGAGAATGATGAAAAAAAAAATATGTTTCTACTTTAAACTCTCGTTCCGTTATAAAGAAATTATGGGATCACGATCCGTAAAAATAAGTGGTAAGGGAATGAACAACTCTTTCTGACATCTGAAATTAAACAATAAAACCTTCAACTACAAACATGGCTTAGCAAATGTACTTGCCGTCATTTTACTAAATATTCATCATCATCAAATTATTCAGCAGATTGTCGAAGACTGAAAACTGAAAAAAGAGAAGATTAATTTAAAATTCACATCAAATAATTTAGAAAGTTATAATAATCCTTTTTCACTTTTAGAACCTATGGAAGCTTTGAACAAAGCCCATGATACGTCCACCGAGCCTCACGAAATATATTACCAGTTTGTTTTTAAAAACCTACCCGAACCATCAGTAATATCTCTTTGGGAAAGTTTCAATGATTCATGGACTCCTGGTAATATACCAAAAACGTGGAAAGAGGCTACGGTAATACCAATTCACAAACCGGGTAAGGATAGCACAGATCCTACCAACCACCGTCTCATTGCCTTGACTAGCTGTGTATTTAAAGAGATGAACAGAATTATCAGTACATCACCATCAAGCAATATGACTCGCTTTGGGAGAATTTAAGATATCCCATCTGACAGCTTCTTGTCTGAAAGAAATGACCCTCATCTATCACATAGTAGAAAACATTATCTATACAATATACCCTAAAAGTAACATCCAACCAATCGAAACCTGCCTTTGCGACTGTTTTCCAACGCAACTACAAAACATTAAGCGAAAATAAACCATATGCCATATGTAACAAGATAACCGGGATGGATTTCGGATTTATAACAGAACACTTTTGACGGTGATATAAATACAATGTTTATTGATGAATGACTTGAATGAGAAAAGAATTATGATTAATACGTGGGTGTATAAGATCCAAATATTGGACAAATTAACACAATCCGCACGAACCTAATGATGCAACATTAATGTGAATATAAATAAATGACCTTACACAGTAAAAGGACAAAGGTTAATGATTCACAGTAATTTCACACGACGAAAAGAATGATGTGTTTTACTCAAATAGTAAAAATGATGTACTTTACTCATATAGTAAAATGTATTCACTCAAATAGTGAAATATTAGGTATTTTACTCAAATAGTAAAATGATGAAAACAAAGGGACAGATATCATACAAAATATCTTTATAGTCCCAAAACACCGGGTATAACAAACCCCAAAATCAGTCCACGGCTAAAAGATTACATGCATGGAGTAGCACAAAACACACCATCACCAGAACACTTGGCTACCAGTCACACTGGTCAACCAAGCAATTGGCATTTCAGGTAGTCACCGACCACCATTCAATTCCTTGGTCAATCAAGCAATCAGCGCCCACCAATCAGTCAGCAACGCCCGATCACCTTCTACTCGACCAGCAACACACTTCACTCAGCTGCACGGCCGCCGTCCAAACAGCTCCGTTGCCAGTTCCATCGTCAGCTCCACAGCCCCTATGGCCAGCACCACAGCCGTTATGGTCAGCTTCCATGGTCATCTCAGTCAGCTCCACAAGCTCTGATCACCATGGATGAGCTCTACATCACCTCAAATCACCTCAGCTCCGATCAGCTGAAAATAAATCTAACGCCGTGTACTATGCATGACACGGGCATATACGGTAAAACGTAATGACGTTATATAAGGTAAGCTATATAAATTACATTATCGGCACAACATTACAAAGCAATAAACAGGTACAGGAGTGAACCTACCTGTGTCCGATAAGATTCCTATGTTACTAAACGTTTCTTTAAAATGCAACTTTATATTGCTAATATAAAGCTCTTGCAAAGTCACAAACACAAATAGAAAATATTTGCATTATACTACGTAAGCCGAAGCTACATAGAAAATATACAAAAATAAACGTGTTAGTACAATAGTTTTAACTTACAATATACATAAGAAAGTAATAAATAACTCACATACCTCTACAGCTGAAGATGTGCTAGTCCTTAAGTAGACTGCTCACTGACAAGACGTTCCGTAATGTAAAGATTTAGTCTTACGGTGAGGCATTTATACACAGACAATGCAGCCTTACATCGTCTGTGCACTTGATGTATTTGGTTTCTCCCATCGAAAGCACTTCGCACGTGCGGCATAGGATCAACCGAACTCACTGTTTCGAAATATTTTGTAATATACATAAATCTCCTCGGGTATCGTTGTACACAAAAAACGAAACCCGAGTGCATGTATTTAATAAACAAAGGGATTTATACAATTCCGTGACACCAGACATGCCTTTGGTATTAGAATATCTTTCAGCCTTTATAGTATAAAACTGAACCTTCCAAAGATCCAAAAGTCTTCTGTTTCTGTAACACCCCCAGCTTGTTAAACAACCCAAAGTAATTTTTATGCTATACGAAGGGGGAAAAAAACGAAATAAATCCTCCCATTTTTTATAACTCTTACAAGGAATGTCTCTCCAAAGTTAAGAACTACACAATAATTTACACAGACTGTTCAAGTGATGAAGGTTCATTAGTGGAAATGAACTCTCACTACAAACGTTCTCTTGCCAGATGGTGCATCGATATTTTCAGTCGGAATATGGGCAATATACCTTGCACTGAAAGAGGTAAAAACAAAACATATTTTAAACTCTATCAACTTCTCCGATTCGGTGTCAGTACTTTAGTCACTACACAGTAGGAAGTTTGAAATCCCACTATTGACCAATATCCTCATCAAACATACCGAAATGTGTACACTCACATTATAGTATACTGTTGGTTGTCCAGCCATGTCAGTAGTGAAGCTAACGAAAAAGCAGCCCGAGCTGCAAAAATAGCTCTATCTCTACAACAATCTGATTTTAAAATACTATAGACATATTTTGCTTTCGTTATTAAGAAATTTCTATTTAGTAAGTGGCATTCATGGTAGAATGATGTTGTCAATAACAAGCTCCATGTGATCAAACCTATTTTAGGTGAATGGCCTCCTTCCTACAGAACCATCTGTAGGGACGAGGTGGTCATTGAAAGAATTAGAATTAGTCATACTTGTATTAACCACTCTTAGGAAATGGCGAAAACATATATGGGTGTGTTTCTTGCAATCATCCACTCACGGTAAAGCACTTTCTGATAAACTATTTTGATCTCCAACCAACATGCGGTCGTTACTACAATGTTCAGCACATGAAGGAACTTTTGATACGGTAAATGTGACTTATATTTTAGATTTCTTGAAGGAAGTTAACATTTATTTTAAAATATAGCTTGTGAGCAACCCTATTTCCTCGGAGTATTTTAACCAACACTTGTATTATTAATAACCTAATTTATCTTAACTTATCTAATTATCCTTTATACGCACAATTTTACATCTCCCCGCTGATCGGGTACCGTAATATAATTTGACTGTATCATCGTTGTGATTGTGTACTTTTATCACTCGTTCTTAATAAATCGTTTTGATGGGTACTATTTTATCATACACCCATCTCGCGAGAAGCTTTTTCTGAAAGAATAATCCTTACCTTAACATTGAAATTTCTATCTTCAAATGTTTGTCAGGCAGGTAGCCCTTTAGTTGGTTGAATAGGTCATTAATTGCCATACTCGTATGTCGCATGATAAACGTTCTATGTGCGGAGAAAGACGGCAATTTTATGTTCTTTCTTTTTAAAATATTCTCTAAGAAATATTTCAAATCTGAGAAAATGGTCTAATATGCTTACTGTCGTCTGAAATCCACATTTCCAAGGTTTTCAAATTAAACTTTGTAAGAATATGGGACGATAGTTACAAGGCTCGGTGTGGTCCTTTCCAGGTTTCAGTACTGTTATTGCCGTTGCTATTGACATTGTTTAGTAGTGTATAGACTGTTGTATCAGGTTTGAGTTTTAAAGGGTGATAGTGGATCTCTTCTGGTCCTGCTGAAATGTCATTGGCACAATGAAAACTGTGTTGTAATTTTCCGAGGGTGAAAGGTTTGTTGTAGTGTTTAGCTTCAGCATTAGCATATTTGAAATAATGGAAACCTTTTCTTTCAAGGTTTTGACACAACGGAAGTTTTCAAACTAATCCTGTTGTGATGATTTTTCAAAGACTGTTTCGTTCAATGTATTTGACATTTCTGTTACGGTTGTCACCATTATGTCAGATTGCTTCAAATGGTTGATACGGCCAGCTAGTTATATTTTTTTCCAATGATTTTCGTACCATATTTCCTACTGATCTAATACGGGGACGAGAGTTAAGCCCAGAGGCATAGTTCTCCATGTTTTCCTTTTACTAGTTCTAATGGTAGTACGAGCTTTAGCTCAGTATTTATTCAGATGTTTTGCTGTTGCACTAAGTTATGCACATTTAAGTTGCATTGTTTGTTAGGGTTTTATTCGTTATATGGATAATCGTAACTTGGACTTGACCTTGTTCAAAATCAAGTTCATTTTCTACCTGACCTGAATCATTTATTTTCGTTTCGTAAACAACATGTTTATCTCGTTCTGAGTCCAGAACATTGGAAATTCCCAATGCAGTGCTGGGTATAGCTGTTGTTTACCACATTTTATATTATGATTGTAGTAACAGACCTAATTATAACTAAGCGTTTATCTTGTGAACATTTGGAACCTTGCAGAATGAAATTTTCCATTAAGTAATAGCATTTTTGTTAAAATCCCAATTTTGACTGGGGTCAAGTAGAGAACTAAATAATCTTGTTTATCTAGAGATTATTCATTCATGCTGTAAGATCTGAGCAGAATCAGCTGTACTATTATTGTGTCCAGTGTTTCATTTAGGCTCCAATTTATTTATTCAAATTATTTAATTCACGTTATTCTTCTCTGAAAATAAGAAATTCTCAACAATATTATTGGAAACAGAGACTTGAAGTTATAATGAAATTCAAATAATGATATATTCTTGGAGTGTATTATTGTGATTCAACAAAAGACTGTTGGCACATCACTACGACACAGGCTTTTACAGGTACACCAACACCTCCAGCGTTGGATTTATTTTGGAACACTACTAATATTTATTCAGAACTTTGATCATTAGGACTCGTGTTAGAAATTCTAGGATTATTTGGGTTTTAATTCTCAATACCGTAAGTTCTTTTTACATATTTCACTTTGTGTTCCTAGGGAAATCAAGTTTTTGTTGAATGTTGCAAAGCTTGTTCCTTTTTGAATGTTGCAAAGCTTGTTCCTTTTTGAATGTTGCAAAGCTTGTTCCTTTTCGCTTTTTACGGTTACTTTGCTTAAGACCATAGAGTCGTGACAACTAGCATTCAAATATCTAAGGACCGTGCTCCATTTACTGATAGCGTCTTTGCATGCATCAACAAGCCATGGTTTGTTGACAGGCTTAGGAATCACCAAAATTTGGTATCATATCCTCCAGAAACATCATTGAGTATATTTGCATAAAGGATATTTCATCCTCTACTTCTTCAAAAGAATCAGCTGTGATTGTCGTGGTAAATGTCTGAAATTTTTCCCCATCTGCCTTATTTATTTTCAATCTCTACCAGACCCTTTGAGGTTTTGGAATATTTCTTGTTAGGTAAATTGTAGTGAGGTCTCTTCCTCACTAGTCGTCAAAAGCAATGGATTGAAATTGTCCAGATTTAAGGACGAATTGGATCCTGTGACAGAATGTGTGTACGTCTACAACTTATTGCTTAAAAGACATAAGTGTCTTTTGAAAAATAAGTCTGCTATTTTTGCACCTCTCGTTGATATCTTTGCAGTGACAAAGTATATGATAGCCATTAATGACTTCAAGGAAACAAAAATGGTGTAAGAGACTGTTCAATAACATGGTCATTATTAGATTGATTGACTAGTGTTCAAGGAACGAGATATATTGTGCAAAGTGAAATAGTTTTGTGTAGAGACACAGTAAAGGCTTTAACCTGTCAAAAAGTATTGAGGTTATTTTATCTGTGAGGAATTCTATTATTCAATGTGTTTCTCACTCGTCCAGCAGTCGTATCGGTATTTATAGAAAAACAGCTGTAATTCGCAACGTTGTTAAAATTAACTTAATGGTTTTATTATGAAAATTTCTCCTGAAAGCAGACAGTTATTGGATAATGTTCTTTGCGTAGAAGACTAATTACATGAATATTTGCTTTTAGTCCTGGACAGTTCCTCTGTATTTTATGGTTTCAGACATTTTCATAAAAGTGTTGTAATCTGGGAGCTTTCCGGGTGCGATATCAGGGGGCTTTCCACTGTTCATATTATCTAGACTGCCAAATTTATTAGCTTGCTAGGTTTATAAGATCCTTCGGGAGTTGCGTGGACTCTTAAATGGTCTTTTTGTCTTTTGGCGCATGCATTTCCACTGGCACCAGTGATTTCTGATGCTCTTTTATTAGCGTCTGATTGGTATAGATGGGAATCATATGCTCCACACTGTCGTATTTGAGTTTTAGCTAAAGACGGTAGCTTTGCTAGCTTTTGGTGGTTCTCATCACTGTATTCTGTGATGAGCATTCGTTGTTCATTTCCTTGACTCGAACAAGTTTCCTGATCCGAGTCGAAGGCTGAATTATTCATGGTCGATTTGAGACCAGGCATCACACAATTGGTTGAAGGATTAGTTGGTTTCCTCATATAGAAACATTATTTTCTCAACTGTCCTTCTCTCCAGTCGAGAAACCCATCAAAAGAACAGGTTTATGATAATTTATTGCATTTCGTATGTCAGAACTACACAGTGTGATATACTTGGGCAAAGATAAAACTTTAGTTAACACGCGCTTATCACCACCCTTAGAGACTGTGTTCTTTGTACTGTTTGAAGAACAAAACTATGTTGCTTTAAGCACAAAGGCGACGTCTATAAAGTACGAAAATCCGCGAAACGGGTTGTATTTATTGTAACCTATCAACCTTGGCCTGGCTGACTGATTAAGCTGGGGCCAAAATAGTGTGTTACATCCGAGTGGCATCCTTCTGTCTCTCCACTCAGCTAACAAGATTCTCTCACGAAACGGAAGACAACGCATTGCAAACAGGTTGCATCCGCTCAGTCGCCTCCTACAACATGCAGTGAGGGCTCATCAGGCCTATTCTAAGAAGGATGCCTACTTTGGTAACAAATCTCTTTTTTCTATAAACTCATTATTATACTCCTTTTATTTGAATCTGAACGTTCTGGGCTTCACAGTACCAGTGGTTGTAATAATATGGAAAATATAAAATGAAAGGCCCAAATTATTTCCATTTCAAATCACTGAGAGAGGATTCTGACACGCAACAAAGCTGGGACCTAATTTTCAAAAGTCCTCTTGTACAGGTTAGGTCCTTGTATAAGTATTCACTTCGACCATTCTTGTCGGGTTTAGAAGTAACAGACAACAACAAAAACGCTCTGTATTAATCATGCATATATTGAATGCCAAATATTAATTATATATGAGAAAATTAATTATACATGATAAATTTAAACATGATTGAAGCAAATAGAACAGACTAAAGAAAAGCAATTAATCTTTGAAATATTGGGTAACCTCTAGCATATAATATGCATGAGCACAAAACGGAAACAAAAATCTTAATATATCTCAGTTACATGCACGACACTCATGCGAATATGTTATTGCAGACTTATCAGAGAAAAAGACTTTTAGGGCTGTTCTAATGGTATGTCCATACAGCTGTAATGAAGAGAGCTAGGTGGTCGCACACCCACATAAACACGCAGCAATACATACAAAGAAGGGGAGAGAAAAAATAAAAAAGTGAGTATCATTAATTTGTCTCTGGTTTTCATGATATTTTCTCACTACAGTTCATAAATAAAGAACAACTTGTCAACAAGGTCTGTAATATTGTTAAACATTCCATCCTTATCAGGGCCGAAGGTGTGTGTGTGTGTGTGTGGGACTTCCGGTCCAAACAGGCTTAGAAAAAGTACATCCACAAACGTAGTCACTTGTGTTACGTGTAGGCTCGTACAAAAGTAACAAAAGAAAAGAGTGAAGTCAAGCTTGTAAGTTTTAACAAAATAATTTATTTCCCTAGAAAACACAGTAAATTGAAAAATATAAGTCCTATCACTAAGCAGTTCTAATTGAATCCAGATTCGAATCTCGATGAAGTTCCAATTGGAAGGCGATGACGTCAGATGAGGTCGTTGTACTAATGGCAACAGTTCCTCGTTGAATCACAATTTATAATGTTCCTGTTTAGAATTGCAGAATAAATTTCCACTAAATGTCTTTGTCCCAGAATTTTTATAAAGAAAAGTACTTGTTTTGTTTTCCAGAGAATATGAATGATTAAATCCAAAAAAAATAGATGAACTTCAAAGCAAACTGGCATCAATATCAAAATTCACTGAGTTCTAACGGTGTAAAAATACGACTGACCAATCTACTAGAAATCGTCTGTCTCAACCCACGATTTTAGATCAAATGGTGGTTCACGTGACGGGACTACGTGATCAATAATTTGAACAGCGCAGTAAAATGCCATTTTACACGTAAGCCAAAATAACCCTAGCTAAGAATCAGATTCCCACACTGGAAATAAATAAAAACGAAAGGCTGTTTAGAACTCAGCTAACACGTGGGCCAAACATGACCTTGGTAATAGCCAATTATTTTCGCTTAGTGTTTACAAAACTTCTCAACCAAGGTGAGCTAAAAATAGTGATAAAGCAATATTTTGCGTTCTGATCAGGTCAAGACAAGAGACCGAATTTTAAAAAAATATCAAATCTCATGAAAATAATCATTACAATAAAATGTAATAAAACAAAAATAAAATAAAAAATAATTTAAAACTAATACACACGCAATTTAATTACATATTCGTAACACTTGTCACTTGAAATTTGAGAATCGTTTTACTTCACGCACGTTTATTGAGTATTATGCACAATTTGAGTAAATAGACACATAGAGGTTTGCTTTTGGTGCCCTTTCAAGGAAAGTCAGGGCCCTTTTTGAAATTTTGGAGCCCCCGCCCCAACCTTTGACCTGACCCGCCCCTTCTTATCATATTGAAATGCCTATTACATGCTGGAATTAAAGTTTTATAAACGTATAATGGAGTTGGTAGGATCAAGTAATAGAGAAACGCTTTAATCAGTAAGTAAAATTTAAACAAATAAACACATAGATTCAAATATGACTAGTCTTACGTATATAATTCCTTTTGAAGCCAAGGACACATTTATTAAATGGAAATAGACGTTGAATAACAAAGAAATACACACATACCAAGCCAGTGATAACATTGTTATTGACAACGAGAATCTGTTGTCAAGAAATGATTATTGGCAGACATCTAAGAAACTAGATTTATCAGCTAAACGTTTTAATCTGTGAATAAAAGCAATTACTTGACATAATTTATAAAATTGTGACACTTTGAAAAATGTATAAAGACGATAACGATGATAGTTATTATTATTATTATTATTATTATTATTATTATTATTATTATTTCATATTTTAAACGATGAATTTAAAATCGGCGCCACATTCTCAATCAACCAGTTTACCCCTTTATTGCAGGCCCCAAGTTCTTCCCGTGCGGCAACCAAAATACCTGTGGGATCTAGACGTGGTTCAGTTTTCTTGGCAAGTGTATTAATGCGTCAGGAAATCATGTCAAATAGCTATTTGTTGAACCGCAGATCAAATCTGCCTATAACGATGCAGAGAAGAATAACTGGTATTTGGGTGGATTATTTGGTCGTAAATTTTAACTAATCAGAAGGTTTTTATTTGTAATAATCGGTGTTGATTGATTAGATTTTCATCAATATTGCTCATCAAAGACTTCAGATAGTTCTAAATTTTGAACACGCGCCGTTAGCTTTTTTTTTTTTAAAACCCGATTTTAATGACATTAAACAAACCGCAATGGATAGAGTATTGCTTTTTAAAAACGATCACTCTCAAACTTTTAGACCCAAGGCACATTTACTTCTTTTTAAATGTGTTGCCACGTGCCGCTGTGTTGAGTGGAAATCGATACTTCTGAGTTTTGTTTATTTTGTTTGATATCTAGGCAAAAACTCAAATACACAAATATTTTATCATGGTTCTCTAAGGGACTCACGGTACTAGTTCAGTTCCCATAGTAAACCTATGCAAACACCATGATATTAAAAATTCAATAACTTAAAACTTCTGAGTGCTCATGATCAGACCTATATTTATCAGTATAGATGAAACCTGGATGTCAGCTTCTCTGTAGAGGAAAGGATATGAGCCACGGCATTTTCTGGACCTGCTTGTGTTTGAAACATGTGCTTTCAATTCCACACCAAAGACTCAGGTGCTAATTTTAGTAATGAGCGTTCCAAACTCAAGACTGTTAAAGGACTGAAATTCCATCAATAAAACAATGTCTCTATTTTTTTCCACTTACAGCTAGGATAAGCTCTCAAAAGATTCTTTTTCCTAAAACATAATTTACATTATTAACCAATCCTGGCCAGCAAAACCCATATATACTCTATTCTATGTTCACCCATTTCCAGGCTGGTTCCCATTTTTCCATACAATTAGTACTGTGTGTCCTCTAATAGGCTTCTAGCAACCGTCCAATCTCTTTGAAGAGAAATGCAGTCCTATATCTGTGATATAGCAGTTCAGTAATTGCATTAGAAACTCCGGTTAAAAAATTTGAAAGTCTATGTATTGAATATAATTAGACCAATTTTCGTCAGACTATAATAAAAATAATAATAATAATAATAATAATAATAATAATAATAATAATAATAAAAGCAACAGCAATAATAATAATAATAATAATAATAATAATACATTCACACAGACAAGTAGCGGTTGCATGTTCTGTGTGTCTGGCAGACCCCATTTACTTTAATTTGTTCTATATGATGTCGTTTGCAGATTACAAGCAAATGATACAATTTTCCAGGTTTTTTGTCATTTATGGTAGCTATGTTCAATAATAACCAAAAATGTTTTTAAAATACTTTAATATATAATATATACAGTGCTGATCCATACTCCTCAGTTCTCCTTGTGACATCTACTACGTACAAAGTGTGAGTAATCTCCCTTGCTATCGTATTTCGGCATAACTGGTTGACGGTAGCGAATGTTTCAATCTTGACTACATGTTGAAAGGGATTTGTGCGGGCGTAAGCGCTAGTATATGTGTGTGCTGGTGGGTAGGTCAAGTGTCCGAAGCGCAAATATGTTGAATGGGCTTCATTTTTAACATGCTCTCTCTCTCTCTCTCTCTCTCTCTCTCTCTCTCTCGCCAGTGCCGGATTAAACCCTGTAGAGGCCCCTAGGCAGTCGAAATCTCGCCCCTCCCCCCCCCCCTCGCAAATTATCTCCTAATGCGTCAAAATCAAATCAATTCAATATTATTGATGAGTTGTCGCGGGGCCCCTAGGCCGGTGCCTACTCTGCCTATTTGGTAATCTCTCTCTCTCTCTCTCTCTCTCTCTCTCTCTCTCTCTCTCTCTCTCTGTGCTGAGGGCAGTTTATAACCGGACAGTCACCATCAGGAAAGGTATCTGAACCAAAGCGAATGACCTGCCCAATCAGATAGCGTCATAAGGTCCTTCAGCACCATTCAATATTTGTAATTCCAAATGAGCATCGATTGTTTTGTCAAGGGAGGTAATTTGGCAATGAAATGGTTCCCAAACAGTGTGATACGCAGAAATGAACCGGGCGGGTCATATTATATGCTCTGATCCAGTCGAGGTACAAGATGTATAGCCTCATTTTGTTTTTGTAGACATTAACCAAATCCTAATAAGGCGTGGTTTAACAAGATAATCTCTTATTGTGACTCCAACTGTTTAAAAATGTACACGTGTATATAAATCTGTATTTAAAAATCGCTCAGTCACGACTTAGCAAAATTTCAATCCGGCCTCCTCAATATATATATATATATATATATATATATATATATGAAGGGAACTTTATTATCATTGAGGCGATTGGTCGTCAAGGGAATTTATTTTCGTTGAGCCGATTGGTTATCAGCAAGTGTATACATATAAACATACACATTGTTACAAACATTGATGGTGGCATGTTTAATACATAACGATACGAAGTAAGAATACATTGCGTTAAGTTGCACAAAACTGCGTAAAATGCACTAGAATATGCTTGTTGGATCAGATACTTGGGCTTCAATACAAGCTCTTTCGGGAGAAAACACAGAAAGTGTCACCATTATATAAGCAGTATTTGGCATCTGAACTTAATAGTATCATAAGCACGTTATATTTGAATTATGACATAGTAATGCATGTATTAAATAATGAAAAGCAGAAGGTAAATTTAAGTTGTATTCATCATATTATTGAGTTCAATTAGTACTGTATGAAAATAATTTCCCAGATTTCTAACCTCAGTAGTTTTAATGGAATTGCGTAATTGAATAAATTGCAACATACTAGGACATCTCCAAACATAAGAGATCATATGCTTCTTTCTAAGCGGCAAATAACATTGGCATTCTAAAACAGAGTGATCCTCATCTTCCAGTACGTATTATTGGGAGACACTTCTACCTTTTTCTTTAAGAAATGGTTTGTGATTGACGCCTTTGTCTAAAAATAGAAGATCTCCAAAAGAACTTAAGAACAAAAACAAAATAATCTAAACTAAGCCGTACGTTCTTATGTGATCGGCCAGGTTTTTGGCGGGCTTGACGTGTACGTTCTCACGTGATCGGCCAGGCTGTTGGCTGGCTTGACGTGTACGTTCTTACGTAATCGGCTAGGCTGTTGGCGGGCTTGACGTGTACGTTCTCACGTGATCGGCCAGGTTGTTGGCGGGCTTGACGTGTATGTTTCTGTAATGCAATCTGTACTTTCAAATCTTGGAAATTCGCTTGCTGCGTCAAAATGGTTTATGTTTCACTTAATGAAATTCAGGGCCGTATGACACGAAATGCGGTTAACAGTGGGCAAAAAATAATGTTATTTCCGTCAGAGGGGCAGGGGGTTCCGAAAAATGAAACATAACATAATACCATTGCCACGTTTACATGCTGCGCAGCAAGCTTACTTCGATGTAACAGGATAAGGTCTAACGTGTTCAGTTAATTGCTCTGAACAGCAGACATTTGAAGATTTAGCGACCTAATTTTTAAATCAACAATGAGTCATATTCAGGAATGGAATTTTGACTGTTATGCAAAAATTGCTAATTAGGATTGCTTATCATCTACGAATACCGACCATTCACAGTTTGCCGTGTGGAAGCATTTGCAGTAGCACTAGCGAATGACCTTAAACCTTCGGGTTCAAATTCTTCCCTCGTGTTCCGACAAACAATTGTAAACAACAAACAGTGTATACCAGTGTCAACAAACACAAGAAAAACATGAATTTGTATTGGGGTGGGTGCGTTTGAACTTTAGTTTTAGCATGTGAAAGATCATATATGTCGTTCAATATATTTGGTGGAAGATAAGCCCATGAAAAACGAATGATCCACGGGAAACTACTGGCAATCTATCTCATGAACTCACATTGGTCGAGCCAAGACTCGAACCCACACAGACACAGGCGAGATGTGCATGATCTGTTGAGACCGGAGCCTTGGACTAGTCCCTGGTATTAGGATAACGTCACACACACACACACACACACACACACACACACACACACACACACACACACACACACTATTTAAACTAATCAGCCACCTTACGCCCCAGAAAAAATAATAATGGTAAAACAGTTTTATGTTCACGGGACAAAAACACAGCCGTGATGACGAAACACATGTCCTTGGTCATTCATTGTGGCTCATGGTAATAACCAGACTGTACATAAATACAGCATCAGTAGAACAGTGAGACAAGAGTCAGTACATTCTTAATACAGATATCCTTTTGTAGCTAGATAAACATTTATACATAATACAATGGAGGAGTGATAAATTGTAACGTTATCCGAATGATACCGCTAGTATTTCTTTCAAAGGCCACCTGCCATCAAGGAACAGGGAATAATAGTGATAAATCGTTGTCAAGGCTATGTTGAATTACATATACATTATTTGTTTAGAGCTATGTGGGTGTAATTTAGAATTTGTACAACACTTTAGTCATGTATTGTCGGTGAATATAAGCATAAAACCCAATTTAGCTGAGTAAACTCACTAGAAGCATGCAAGAAGATTTCAGATAGAAGTTCCCTCAAATTATTAATATTCAGAAATTTGTCATGTTGAAGTATGAAGATTGGACGTCCAAATGAAAAAGGTGAATGGTCACTGAATCAGTTTCCAGGAAAGTATAAAGCCTGCAGTTTGTTGATGGGACGATGTAATATGATTAAAGCATTATATACTTAGGTTATTATTGACATGATGTTGGAAACGTTACATATTTAGGTTGCATGTTGACATGATTATGTAATATAATGAAAACTTTACATATTTAGGTTGCATGTTGACATGATTATGTAATATAATGAAAACTTTACATATTTAGGTTGCATGTTGACATGATTATGTAATATAATGAAAACTTTACATATTTAGGTTGCATGTTGACATGATTATGTAATATAATGAAAACTTTACATATTTAAGTTCCTTGTTGACATGATTATGTAATATAATGAAAACTTTACATATTTAGGTTGCATGTTGACATGATTATGTAATATAATGAAAACTTTACATATTTAAGTTGCTTGTTGACATGATTATGTAATATAATGAAAACTTTACATATTCAAGTTGCTTGTTGACATGATTATGTAATATAATGAAAACTTTACATATTTAAGTTGCTTGTTGACATGATTATGTATTATAATGAAAACTTTACATATTTAAGTTGCTTGTTGACATGATTATGAAATGTGATGAAAACGTTACATTTTTAGGTTGCATGTTGACATAATTGAGTAATATAATGAAAACTGTACATATTTAGGTTGCATGTTGGCATGATGAATATGTTGAAAACTGTACATATTTAGGTTGCATGTTCACATGATGATGTAATATGTTGAAAACTGTACATATTTAAATTGCATGTTCACATGATGATGTAATATGTTAAAAACTGTACATATTTAGGTTGCATGTTCACATGATGATGTCATATGTTGAAAACGGTACATATTTAGGTTGCATGTTCACATGATGATGTAATATGTTGAAAACTGTACATATTTAGGTTGCATGTTCACATAATGATGTAATATAATAACTATGCATATTTAGGTTGTTTGATGATATGTTTCAAATGTCAGTTCATCCGTCATAATTCTTTTCTAGTTGGAATACATTGAAAAGGAAGTTCTAATTCGTTCGTGACGTTTTTGCTATCATAACTCAAATATCAAAATGTGCATTTTTGATTCAATGACTTTAAATGTTTCAGTATATTTTGCAACTATTTTAAATGCAAAAAGTTCAATACATATTAACAACTATTTCGATTAAACAACTGTGTTAACGCGTTGGTGATTTCCACTTCACATTTGTTATTTTTATATAACGGTCTACTGGGGCACGATTAATAGAGTCCTTACCCAGCTGATCTGATGTACTACATCAGACATATATACTGATCTATACAGGAGGAGAATAATGATCAACTATAAGACTCAGGCACGAGTTGCACCAATTCAACAAATGCTCAGTAAAGTCATGCTTAACTATTGAATAACCTACATTTAAAACCAGCTATTCATGAAAGAGCACGAACACGACAGCCAGGATGTTAAAAACGATTTACTGAATTTTGTAATATCTAGTATTTAGCTATTAGGTTACTCAAACAGACAATGAAATTACATTGTCTTTTTGAAAAGAACTCTTGTTAGTACCATTTTGCTATTTTCGGAAGACAACAGGGACTCCCCGCGTTATTTCCCCCTGGATTTCATCATTAAAAATATCTGAGGGTGTTTTCAGCAGACATGGTCAGATATAAACCGAACTTTTAAAGTTTTTCCCTGGAGTCCAGCCACATGTTAGTTGAGTCATTTAGTATTTCAAGAAGAAACAAGTACTCCCAGTAAGATTACTAATGATTCTTTTTTTCGTCTGTTTTGGAATATGAATGTGTTGGGTTGACAAACCGTTGTCAAGTAATTAACAGATATCAATCATTCCAGACATGAAGTCTTATAAACTCCAGACTACTGGCAATAAAGTAGAAATTATAGAGCTTTTAGTGAATCTTTTTGGAAATGTTTGATTTGATAGCTTAATTAACATAGCGATAGAAATATAGGATATCTACGTATGTGTATGTTTTTGTTTTAGAAGACATCAGCAAATATTCACGTGCGAAGTAAACACATTTTATAGTCACTAGTGGATATCACAAGCATGACAATACCAAATCTTTCCACTTGAGGAGTGAAATAATGTTTTCTATTTACTAAAATATGTCCTTACATTGTGTGTTTTATATTATATGTTTTGACAGCGTAAAACTTCCATTGGCACTGATTTGTATGGCCTCTTTCTGTGTCAGTTCGGTTAATACTATAGACAAATTAGCCATATTATTGATGAAAGAAGTTTTGAAATTTAATAACACCCTACAAGTTTATAACAATTTAGGATAGTAACCATTCATAAGTGTTTCTGTTACATGTATATACTTCAGTTTATGCCCTTTGTACAATTAATGATTGTTTTCGTGCAAAATTTAATTTTTGGACACATTTCATGATCGGATTCATAAAGTGAACATTGTTGGGGTGGGATATATTATCACAAAGATAACCGTTTCCAACAGCTTTCATATCAAAACAGCACTAAGTTAACGATTTTAACGATTGTGAGTGAAGCCTATTATGTATTCTCGTTTCTTGGCTTGATACTTTTGCATTCAAAAGTGAACTATGTAACCTTAACAAGTTTGCATTATAGTTCAAAGATGATGCATCTAAGTTTCGACAGGAACATAATTTCGGTTTGCAACAGATATTCACCCAAAACATGGTTTCTGTAATATTCCAAATCGTAGTTGTGAATGATGTCAGAGTTAAAATTACCAATTAAGCACATTTAAATATTATTTTTAAAAGAGAGTTTGACTATAAAACTTGTAGCGTTTGTTGTAGTGTGTATGAGGTATGACTTACAGATAATACAGAATTTCAAACAGCAAAGATAAGCTCATTCAGTGATACTTTTGCACAAAGAAAAACTATAATAAGCTAATACTTAAAATCTATGTCATGTTTTGGAGTTTGTTTTAGACATTTGTTTTATCTCACCTCCTAATTGATCACATAATGTACATTATTTTATGATTATCTTCGACCGGGGGGGGGGGGAGAGATGTGTTGACGAAAAAAAGAATTCAAATATGGAACTATATTCAAGGGTAGATATTGCCATATTGTAATATATTTCTCACACAGATACATACGTTTCAGTATCTTAGTACGAGCTAAATAATAATGTGTGTGTGTGTGTGTGTGTGTTGGATTTTTAACGTAGCATTAAAAACTTTTTTAAGAAATATCGCTACGATGTCTGCCATGTGGCAATTTATAGTGATGTCCAGCACTTGAGCATCATGCCGCAGACATATAGCATGCTGTCCCACCCAATCACATTATCTTGACACCAGGTCGACCAATCCTAACATTAGCCTCTTAAAGCTGAGCGCCTAGCGAGGCAGCGGTTAGTAACCACTTTTATAAGTCTTTGGTATGACTCGGCCGGGGTTCGAACCGCGACCTCCCGCATCCGAGCGGACGCTGTAACCACCAGAACACCGGAGCAGTAGCTAAATAATAATAATAATAATAATAATAATAATAATAATAATAATAATCAACAACTTAGCAGTCGATTGTAAAATGTAGAGCCCGGGAGTTGTGTATCTTGAAAACCATAAATACGATTGGTTTTCAGTTCGTTTGTCATTTTCCAGCCCCATACAATATGATAGATATAAGAAGATAGGCGATAATGGACGACCAACTTTTGTGTCATACATTTGATCATTTACAAAAGTCGTGCCTTCAACAAACGTAGGTCCGGGAGTCAATCTAGATTGCTCACTGGCCCTATTTGTTTCGTTAACATCACCTTAGTTTACAACATAAAACTGAGATGGTGTTTTTCTTTACTGAGAATGAATACAATCTATTGCCAATATAATATATTTTTTTATTTTCTGACTTAATTTGCAACACACGTAGTATGTAGTTATTTCTTACAGTATATTTTTATCTTTTCTTTCTGACATTAAATGAATCGTAATCGTCGGGAAAAAACCCAACACGTATTACAACGGCCACTCATACTGAATTGAATCAGCCAGACTGGTCATCTCGGGTTATTGTTAGCAAATAAGGCTCGTTATTTCTACTACTTCGCGAAAAGAGATTAAGCAGCACATGCGCAAACGAACACTAAGCTGGACATGAAATAGCATTGAAGATATTGTAGCGCATCAGTAACGTAAATACTTTAATGATTGCAAGATTGAAAAAGAATAATAAATATATTAATTTGACACAAAGTGGTCAATGGATTGCACTATATTTTTTGAATAGCACTTTTATTTATTTCATTGCTCAAGAAGAACTGTGTCATGTGAAAAATATTTATAAAGCATCACAACGGAATAATGTACCAAATGTACTCCATGTCTAGCCTCTCTTCCCTGTCTTACTGGACCGAAGTGTCACTGAAAATATTTTAATAGCTTTATCTCGCTCAAGAATGAACCAATCATTTCTTCTTTAATCAGTTTATGGACCTTTCTTTGCTTTTGACTTCGTTTATGTTCTTTTACAGAGTTGACAAAATTTTATTTGGAAAAGTGACAAAGCTGTTTGATTTAGCCGTGGGTCAACATAGATCGGTTTCAATGTAAAAGCTGTTTATATTAAATTGCCTTAAAGAAAAATCCACATAGACTGCGTACTCATGAAAGTGTATTTTGACATTTGTATTTCTATGCAAAGAAAAATTAATCTTATTTATATTTATTTGTTTTGAAGATGTTCTTACATTTACTTAGAGCATTTGCATAGAAAGGGAAAGGACGTTAATTAAAACATTGATGAATGAAAGTCGCTCTTGTGAACTAGCCGATATGTTGTTTACCTAAATTAAAACAGGGCATTTTTATTCTAAATTCAAACAGGGCATTTTTATTCTAAATTCACACAGAGCATGTTTATTTTAAATTAAAACATGGTGTGCTTATTCTCTAAATTAACATCGGGCGTGTTATTCTCAGAATTAACTCAGGCAGTGTTTTTTTGTCAAAATTAATACAGGACGTGCTTTTTCGCCTCAGTTTAGCAAACTTATAGGAAGATCGCACTGCTATTAGCTTCTCTCTGGAAAGTATTCATTTTCTTAGGTTTTGAATTAATTCCGATTAGAAAATACCTGCATTTATCAGTATGAGTTTAAGGTAACTACAATTAAGAGATTTTAACAATAATTTCAGATGTACGCTACCGATTTTCATCCAATTTCATTTTGCGTTTTATTGCATGACAGGCGAGTATTTAAATTACAATTTTAGATCTAAGAAAAACGAAACAACTCCATCCATGTACGCACATAGCGAGAACATAATTATTTAAAAAAAAATGAATTTAGTTTATTACTGTTTACTTTGTCAGTCTTTCCGCAGGATATATGAAAATAAGGGAAAATGTTCATGCCGTTTTACGTTGGCAATACCCTCGGTCAGTTTTACAAGAATTACGGCATGACATTTGAGTCTAAATCTGTGATTATTATCATGTATATTGTTACGACTCTAGGTCTTACAACCTATAACAGAAATAAGTGAAGCCAACAATTTAAGTAAGATCAACAAACAATTTATTCCTCTACGATACAAAATGAAAATTCCAAAGACACAGATTTTGTGAATTAAATTCTAAATAATTTTAAATGTCCTATAACAAGTCTAAAATATAGGATGTTACGAATGAATTAAAATAGTCTTGAATGTCCTGATATACCACAATGATGCAGTCCAAAATGCCTTTGAATGATTCATACAAATCCAAAGTATTAATTAAAAGTTAATAAGTACTTCAGAAATTCCAATAAATGTCTTAAATAGATAATTCCTCTAAACTGTAAAATCTGATCGATGGATTCCAAGAGACTGATATAAAACGGGAATTAATTATTTGTTTACTAAATCATTATTTATACACAATTTCACTTGATCTACACCATAATATGGTATGACTATTTCAACGGGTAAGCCTAGGCTAATCGTAAGCAAGACTGACCTTGAACACAAATAGTTGTAAACACTTTGTTTACAACTTACAATTATGGACAAAAAATAAGTACACAATATAAATTGAATATACATAACAGAACTGAAATGGAAATCATTACTTACCAGGAAATGGAGGAAATTGGCAGAGCAGGAAAATATTTCGCGACGAATAACATTCAATTATGAGACCTTATGATAGGAAATATTATACTGTCTGTATGGAAAAACATACAGTACTGTTTATATGATGTACCAATAGGTGGGTGTACCATATGTAATCGCTTATAAGCCATGGTCAGCTGAACTGTGTGCAGACATAGGTCTATTTAGTGTGACAGGAGTAATCAGTAGAACAAACATGTACCCAGAGATGCCGGCGCATTATGCTACGGCAGATATGGGCCTGTGCTGTTTGCAGTTTAACTGGGCTTATACACGAGTATATATTGGATTTAGCATGGGAAAATAGCCAAGTTAAAGCTTTCTGGATTGGATTTTTGGATTTAAAAAAAACAACAAATGTAGCTTTAACAATTTGCCAGTCTACGATATCTGCAGTGTGGCAGTTTATAGTGATGTCTAGCACTGGGGCATCATGTCTCAGACATGCAGCATGATGTCCCACCCTGTCACATTATCCTGACACCAGGCCGAGCAGTCCTAACACTAGCCTCGTAATGCTGAACGCCTAACGAGGCAACTGTTAGTACAAATTTATTTGTCTTTGGTATGGTTCAGCCGGGGTTCGACCTCCCGAATCCGAGGCGGACGCTCTAACCACTAGGCCACCGGAGCGGTGAAGCTTTCTGGAATCCAAGCCGGTCGACCATAAAAACCACTAACGTTCTTTTTTTATTTTTTTTTTTTGAATTGTTTTCTGAAATGCAGTCATTCTTTGTTATTTTCCCACTGACACTCGGTTTAGTGGAGAGTAGTGTTTTCCATAGGTTAATCAGTTAAAGAGTATATTAATTAATTCAGTTCCTTTCTTAAATTGATTCATAATATAAACCTTGAAATAATAAGGAATACGTTTACTGCATCATAGCATAATTTTCAGATCTAATAATATACTCAAGTTTGTAACTTAATTGCTGTGATAGTTAATGGAAACAAATTCCAAGAACCATCCGAATCAAATTACTGATGAATTATCTTTCCCTTTCAATAATGCCTTCTCATTTCATGAATTGGTTTCTATGATTCACATCAATAAATGTTATTAGACCTGACATATATGTAGCATACTTTTTAACTACCGTATTTACTCGTGTATAAGACAGATCTAACTGCAAGCTTCATTGTTTCAGCTCTTCCGGTGCATTATGTGACAGCAGATCTGGTTCTATACAGTTTGTTAAGAATAATCAGCAGAGCAAACAACATAGACCCAGATCGTCCGGTGCATTATGTGACAGCAGATCTGTGTCTATATTGTTTGCAGCTGGACTTGACTTATACGCGAGTAACATGGAGAATTGGCTATGCGAATCACTGATCGCAATCAAGTCATTGGAATGAGTACATGACGATTATATCACGTTCTGGGACAAATACTTTTCAATTTGGCGATACTTTCGTGATTTATCTAATACTGTCTGCACCGAAAACATACATTATCTTGTGTAGGTTGTGTCATTATTGTGAATATAAAACGAACACTGATCAATAGCCCTGCTGAGATTGTCAATAATTTAACACTTGTTATCAATTTTCCACAAAAAAAAAAACAAAAAAAAAAACACAAAAACAAAAGCAAAAACTGCAAATGAAGCGAGCCAAACACATGTAAATCTGGCGACAAAGTTAAACCATGTACGCACATTACCTACCTCGTTGCTTGTCGTCTTTATGAAATATTTGTTTTCCTTCTCTCTGTCAAGAACAGAAGGTGAGTGGATTATTTCTTAAAAGAACTCATTAAATTTAATTTGAGATTTTTAATGTCTGGTTTAGGGAAATAAAACGTGAATATTTCGGCAAGAATACATTGCAAACATTCTATTTAATGCCAAGACGGAAGTAGTTTTCTGCAGGGCCGCTGCCAGGAATTGTGGGCCCTAGGAAATTTCTCCATTATGCCACTATGAATTACAAATTGTGATGGCGGTGGGCACCCTCACCACTACGGGCCCCCGGAATTTTGTCCTAGTTGTTCTACCCTGTCCGCGGCCCTGGTTTTATGATCAAATAGTATTCATTTTTATTGTGAAAAATATTTTCTTTTTTGAATAAATTTTGTCTTGTGCCATGAAAAATTATGGATTCCATTTTCAGCACTGGAATGAAAATAAACAAATCTTCCTTGTGTGTTGGCTGAATTAGATAATAAAAACGTGCTTATATCAGTGAAAAGGCGCGCTGACTCCATGGTTGACATTTTGCTAGTCTGGGGCTAGAGTTACTATGTCATCAATGCAAATGTTAAGATTATTTGTCTAGCCTATCACAAGCACCATTTATCTTCAAAAATTTTGCAGATGATGGAACTCCTTTGTATGAGCTAAGAATTTCAATACGTTCATGATGTTACTGGAATGATGTTGATGTAAAACAAACCTGAACTTATTAACACCCTAGATATGATAAATTTATCTACCCGAAGGAAAAATTAGACACAACACTGTGTGATGCGAGAAAAAGAATTCCTACTTGAAGGCAATGATTACAGGTCTGGAACGAAGGTTCAACGTGTTCCTTATTGTAAATTCTAACCTATAATCAACCTTAATCTCCCTCATATATATATATATATATATATATATATATATATATATATATATATATATATATAATTATAAATATACACCAGACAGAACGGAAAGTGCTATCCCTGGATTCTATAGAAGAATGCTTGATAATAGTAGGCAGAATTAATATTTAATACAAATAATACTATCATTCAGGTTAGAGAATTTTTAATTCGTACTCTACGGAGATTCGAACCCAGGTCCGCGGGTAAACGGCACCCATCGCCTTGCCTGCACGCACCAGCCCGTATTCCGTCACGACTAAGCAAGCATCACCAAAAACTGATGGTGCTGAATCGGTGTTATATGCACTCGTGCGTAGCAGACACACTCGCATGACGACCTGGTAAGTAATTCTCATCTATCTACACAGTCGCTCCGGATTCCTATGAAAGAAATCAAGGTATATAGGATTAATTATATAGAATTATAAATATACACCAGACAGAACGGAAAGTGCTATCCCTGGATTCTATAGACGAATGATTGATAATAGTAGTGTTGATAGATGCGAATTACTTACCAGGTCGTCATGCGAGTGTGTCTGCTACGCACGAGTGCATATAGCACCGATTCAACACCATCATTTTTTGGTGATGCGTGCTTAGTTGTGACGGAATATATGCTGGTGCGTGCAGGCAAGGCGATGGGTGCCATTTACCCGCGGACCTGGGTTCGAATCTCCGTAGAGTACTAATTAAAAATTCTCTAACCTGTATAATAGTATTATTTGTATTATATATATCACATACATAAAATAAACAAGGCTTTTAAAGTGTTGGTATAAAGCAATTTGATATACAAATATTTTTGGTATATGAAATTGTGATCCGTCCATGGCACAATAATACGCATATATAAACATTCTCACGACCGTGTAAAGTTGATCATAGATCAATGATGAATTTCCACACGTTAATCATTAGTGACGTATGAAAATAACGATTAAAAGGTATTAATAATCCCCGTTTTCTAAATGAATTTAATATAGTACACATTTTCTTCGCAATCCTTTCTGCTTTTTGTTCCCCCTCCCCTCTCATGCATAACGGACAACTACGCAGAAATGTGGAGTGAGAGAGAAAAGGAATTTGGGCTGGGTTAAAACCTTGAAATGGAAATTACACCAAGTAACCTACAAGAATATAGTTCGTCGTAATGATATGTGTGTACTTTCCTTGGGATTTATCAACAGTGTTTATGAATGATACCGAGTTGCAAACCATGTCGATAATATAAGGTAAATTTCTCGGTTACGTGGTACACATACTGTAATGTATTTAATATTTTGTTAGTGTTGTTGTTTCTTAAACATATTACAATGTTCAAAAAATCGATTAGTATTAATTAAATATGAAAATGGCCAATGGCCTCTCTCTCTCTCTCTCTGGACCATCGTAGCAAGATACGGGCTAAAATCTATGAAATGACGAGCGTAGAGGATTTTTGTTTGAGGCATCCCACCCACAATGTCTTCGGAGTTATGAATGACAGTAAAAGTTAAGTCAAACTGATCAAAGGATGAGAGAGAGAGAGAGAGAGAGAGAGAGAGAGAGAGAGAGAGAGAGAGAGAGAGAGAGAGAGAGAGAGAGTGTGTTTAATGGTCAGTGGTACTGTTACCAAAGCAGAATAATGACTTAGATCAACTATACATATATTAAAATATTTTAATTACCTCTTGCTGGTTCGTCATTTCGCTTTGTTTCCATTCTACATTAATTTCAATGCACCGGTACCTAAATGTCTAAGCATTCATGTGAATGGCGTAGCTAACCAAGCGTTTGTATTGCTCTACTTTCATCATTAAAACCATCTTTCATGTTTAAATCATGAGTGTGTATTATATTGATTAAATAAAAAAATAGAAACTGAATGAAGAAAAGAATCAACTTATCAATATGCAAATGTGATTATGAATAGCCACAAAAGGCATAGAACTACATTTTGTAGCGGACACACTCGAGGATGTGAGGAGTTCATTTACTCGGTCAATACACTGCTGTCTGTAGTAAATCTCAACTCCGTTCAAAGGGTAAATATATGAATTTGTATATGATATAAATAAATATACTTATAGTATATCAATGATATACCACTCGTTGTATAAATTTTTCATTAAAAGGAAACTCGGCAAGCCTCGTTTCCTTTTAATGAAACATTTATTCATCCCGTGTTATATCATTGATACAGCGTACATGCTATGCATATATATATATATATATATATATATATATATATATATATATATATATATATATATATATATATATATATATATATATATATATATATATATATATAATGTGTGTGTGTGTGTTTGTCTGTCTGTCTGTGTGTGTGAGTGTGTGTTAGAGAGTGTGTGCATACTCAACATTATTTATGTCGCTTGCGTTTTCTTTTTTGAAAACAAAACATAAAACCCACATCTTGTACGTAGTTCCTGTCTGTGTGACTTGAGTCTATCTTACATCCGTTAAGATTCCATTAAATGCTAAAATACCTAACACTATTCATGTCCTGCCTCACCTCTGTCATCTTAACATATCAGTATCATACCACTTCTCATATCTTATCCAGATCCCTGCATATTTATATCTACCTTTAATGTTATGAAATATCACACTAGATAGGCATGAATAGGTGCAACTCTGCATTCTTTCATATGCATTAGATAGAAACCACGTTCCAGAGAGTCAGGAACGCAGTACGGAGTTGTTGTCAAGTACCTGCTCTTTGTTAATGGTTAAATTGCTAACTATTTTCAAGCAAACCGTTTCTTATGCTCATGTCTTAATGAAAATTTATATGTGAGATAGAATTCGCCTGACTGTCGGGTCTTGTAATAACAAGCATGCACATTTTCGCAAGCCATCAACTATTCACCTGACCTTCCTTCAGCAAATGGTGATCGTGATAAATCTCAACACTAAATAAATAAACTACCTCATTATTACAAAAGAAATCGTTTTAAATGTCTACTTGCTACACTGTGTAGTAATCGTTGAGCCTTAAGCTAAGCAGCAGGGAAGGTGAACAGACCAAGTTTATTTGACCAGCCATCGGTCCTCTGACCATGGATAAAATGCATTGACTATCATTACGTTTGCTAAACATAGCTAGCAGCACGGAGGGTGAATAGACCAAGTTTATTTGATAGCAATAATAACACTAAACATGGAATCTCGCACAGCTAAGCTGGGTCGACAGCGACTAGATGCAATTAAGAAATATCTCCCCGTCCGTGATTCTGACAAGCAACAACTACCAGTGCGTCAGGAGTCTCAGGTGGAGTTTACAGAAGGTACAGAACACTTGTTTAAACCAATTGTCGAACCAAAAAAGAAAATTGTTACACCAACTGAGGCAGCTCAAAAAGCTCTTGAGACATTGCCTGTTGATATTACTGGCCGTCTTCGAGAAACTAGACCACCACCACCCCGGCAACCTCCTCAACCACAACCTGAACATCAACCATCACCTTCGCCAAAAGTTAGAACTAACATTACAGATAAATTTACGCCTGAAGGTATTGCCGCCATCAAAACCCCAGACTAATTAATTAATATTGCCGCGTTTGGATATAATGATAGAGACAGGTATGTAAAACCCGAATATGTTAAAACTCTGAAATCTGCCGATTGGATTAAGGATGTCTATCGCATGGCTACAAATAGTTCGCAGATCAGATCTGAGGGAGATGTTAATCAGTTTTAACATTTTTATCCAGGCAGTAGATGAGTATATTGAACAAGCAAAACAAGAAAGGACACGAAAAGAAGAAAAAACGAAGTTACATCTTGAAAAATCAAAAGTAAAAAGGAAATCAACCTTAACAGCAAGTAAGGAAAAAGCAGACGAAACAAGTAAGGAAAAAGAAAAATGGCATGATACAGATCCTGGCACCGGTGCCACTGGAAGTGATATTGCCACTCAAGGAAGTGACCTTAATAAACTTTGTCCCAATAACGTCCTTGCCGATGTTGATAGACTAGAAATTCTTATTAGCAGAAGACGAGCCGATAATAATTCCCCAGAAATCATTACTAAAGCATCTTCTATTTGTCAGAGATTATTTACAGGCGGTATCATCGATATAATTGTTTATCGGTCCCTCATTGATGAGATCGTTGACGATTACCGCAGTAATTGAGGGTCCTCAGTTAGATCAGTGACAAGAAAATAAGATGATCATACATAATGCTCAACGTGGACCTGTAATAGTCAGGGTGATAAATTCACGATTACCAACATACAAAAAGATCTATGGAGATGGACTCGGTGATGTTGTTCAAGGCCTATTCAGAAGGATAGGCCCAAAAGCATTACCGATTGCAAAACAACTGGGATGAAAGCTATTGTTCGTGATAAAGGTATTGGTACTGCTGGTGATGTTGCTAGTACAGCATTCTCAGCAATCAAGGATAGACTATCGCTATTAATACGCAGACCGCCAGCGGTTCGACCTCAGCCAGTAAAATTACCCAGCACCGAAGTTATGCCTGCAAATATTAGTAAAATAATAAATCAAGCTGCAAATAAAAAATTAGCAGAGTTGGCTGGTGTACCTCTGCCACTAGTAGAATCAGAAAAAGAAAAAATATAACTGCTAGTCTAATATCAGGAAGTGGTCGTGTTATACGATAACAAGTATAATAATGTTCAATCGTGTATCTGATCCCGCATTCGACATGGATGCGTCAGTTCTCAAAGATGAATCGGTACGTGATTATCAGTATTATTTGTATGATGCACGAGAGCCAAATCAGCGTGGGCGAACTGAGCTAGAAGTTCAGGATAGAAGTAGATATTTCCTACCCGCTGAAGCATTTATTGAAGCAGAAGGTGAAATTTTAAAAACAGATGATGCTGAATATGGAGCTGATGTTAGTGTTAGTTTTGTTAATAATGGCATCGTGGCATTGTTCAACAGTGCCACGTATAGAATCGACGGAAGAAATATTGAATCATTCCTGGAAAACGTCGATGTTGCCACGACGATATTGGGTCTAGCAAGATATTCCGATGATTATTCCAGATCAGCTGGTCCGTCGATGATATTAGTGATGGATACTTCTGACCACCTGACAACAGACAGTATAATATAAGACGACCAAGAAACTTCGCCGACGGCGCTGACGCTGATATGTGGCCTGTGGTTCATGATGCTAATCCAGAATTCAAGTTTGGATTCGCAGCACGTCGATCAATGATGAAGGATGGAAGTAGAAGATTTTCATGTGCAGTTTCCACTGTCACATATCTTTGGATTTTGCAGGAATGTGAGAAAGGTTAATTTTGGAGCCAAGCATATAATTGTACTTGTAAGAGAAGCTACCGACGATGGTGCAATCTGGCGCCCGATCGGTGATGCTGGCAAAGTAATAAGGACAAAACTTTCATTGTGGATGCCAGCAATGATACCATCATTAAACGAAGAACAACGGTTGCTATCTTTTATAGACTCAGATGGTAAATCAACATTGTCACGGTTGACGATGACCACAGAGAGTGTTCAAAGTACCATTAACGGTTTATTCACATGGCAGATAGCATCACAGCAAGGTGTTTCTGCGCCGCGGCATATATTCATTGCTTTTCAGGATACTGCTGCAGTAAGCTCACAATTACATAACACAATGATATTTGACAAACTTGGTGTTACTGAAGTTTCATTAAGGATAAACGGGCATCAAGAGCCAGCTGAGGACATAATACTGAACTTCGAAAATAATCATGTTGGACGTGCTTATCATCGTTTGATGACATTCATGGGACGTGAACAAATATTGATTCTGGTGTACGAATATCACAACTAGATTTTACAACTCTGTTTCCGATCTATTACTTTTCTCTGGAACACATGGATTTATTTAGACAATCTGTAGTTGATATACACTTTCGAGTTCGTGTGGCAAGAGGACCTATTGCTAAATACAGAGCAATCGCTGTTATACTCTCAGACAAAACAATGCTGCTTGAAGGTGTTGGTGGACGAATGAGAATCATTGATGCCCCAGTGGAAAACATGCAATTGGATCACTCGTAATCTATTGCACGATCAGTAATTAAATCGCTCATGATATTATAATGTCATATCGTCATGTTAATGTTACTCTGGCTCCTGGTCAGATTAAAAAGCTACAATCAGCATTAGAAAAGAATTCTGGAATAAAAATATTGCTCAAATCAGCACAGATCACAAGCGATCCGAAGGGTCCAAATAAACTATCCCTGACAGAACGTCAACTCAGGCACTTCACTGACGCCAAACGATCAAAGACCGGTGTTAGACTTGATCTTTCTGCGGGCGCCATTAAAGATATTGCCAAGACGGGTGGTATATTTCCACTTCTTGCACGTCTTGCATACCAGTCACGGACTAAAGACTTCCAACAAAAAGAACGGGGTCTAAGACTGCCAGGAACCCCTCATTCATGGTACAGTCGAGCCTCGAGAGGCTCAGGTCTGAGACTGCCCAGGGACACTTTGTTAAACACAAAGCGTTTCGAGCTTCTCATGTCCAATTTTGATTTACTTGATGCTGCTAAAAACTTAAACATCAAAAACTTCGGAGGTGTTTTTATGAGTGATCAATTACCAAAACAACCAAACCGTGTTGAAACCGGTATCATTAATCTCGATGGAGGTTCTGGTCTAGGTACTCACTGGGTTGCATATGTGGTTGATCCACGTGGAGTTGTTTATTTTGATTCGTATGGGTTGGAGCCACCAAAATGATGTTTTAAATATGTCAGCAACGCACTCCCGTCTGGTATTCAACATTACCAACACAGACAATAACTGATCCGCCAATATGTGGTTGTGAAGTACTCGTTGTGCTCGACGCTGTGTCAAGGTCCAAAACACCACCTCATAAAGTATACCACCAGACAATATCGTCGTCCAACGTTTTAAACACGTCTTGGTGAATATACAATGGTAGATATTTACGAAAGATCTGCTCTGAGTCTTTGAGCAAGATCCAAGGTGACTTATCCAAATATGCAACCCCTGACGAGGTCAAGGATGAGCTCGCTAGTCTTTTGTGTCTCGTAGATGTGGACCAAAATGAAGTTGTTGTATTTCAGGATCAGCAAGGACGATTAAAGACGAGCAATATCCCGTTGACAGATATTATTCTGCGAGTTCCAGATGCAACCGAAGATAACTTTGAGGTGTTTGCTAAAAACGGCAAAATTAAAAACTCGGAGGAATCAAATCTAACACTCATGGAAGAAATTACTGGAGACATCAGAAGAATTGGAGACATTATGTATAGTGATCTCAGCATGAGCAGAAATACAATTATCAATGTGAGAGAACAAAGTTAGACGTTGATGTGGCAACAAAATATATGTGGATAGCAATGACGCCACGATCAGAATTGAGATCAATAAATACGTTGCAATGACTGGTTCTGTCAATATGGTCAATAATAAACTTACTGGTCTTGGATAACCAGAAATCAAACGATGACGCTGCAACGAAGAAATACGTCGACAATAGCAACATCCCGATGATGACCTCGCTAATGACAATCAATGATGGAATGACCACGTTTAGATCTGAATATGCTAGTCATATAACCGCGTTTACAAATCTTCGTAGAAACACAAATAGAATCATTAATGAATTTTTTGAGAGTCCAGTAGTCATGGACATTAAGCTCTCTGACATCAAAAAGATTACAGATAGCGAAGTATATACAGTTGCGTCTGGATCAGCATTATGGACATCACTCAATAAATCCATCAAACATACTGCTGAGGTTACCGGAATATACAGGTTCTCAGTACTCGGCGTTACATCATTTACAATATCTACCACAATTTCACGGCGTTATCCAGTTAACGGAACTTCTGGATTTATGTTAGCGATATTGGAACAAAACGACGAGGGAATATTTATGGTGGATCCCGTAGAAAAGGGCCTAGGTGTGTTGAACTATTGGTGTCTTGAATTCGTCGCCAAACTACCACCTACTTAGAGTGTTAGTAATTTATATAATGAATCCATCGCCGCTAACCCCAAATGACGTTCAACGTTTCAGATACAGGCAAGCCTGTTTATGGCAGACCCAACTGAAGAATATCATTGATGCGTATACAGTAAAACAACAACAAAAAAAAAAAAAAAAAAAAAAAAAAAAAAAAAAAAAAAAAAAAAAAAAAAAAAAAATGTATACTCTGCATCCGCCGTAGTCGCTGAAACAGTAACTATAATCGGAGCATTATCAGCCACATACATAATAGCACCAGTAATAGGAATTGGTGTTGCAGTTATAACCGGTGTTGCTGGTATTCTTAATATCATCGCAAAAGATATCCACGTGCGCGGCTGATAAATTACACGAATATACAACTTTGCTATCAGCGGCAACAAATGCGCACGCCAAATTATCATCGCTGATATCATCAGGTCTCAATGATGGAATATATCAGATCAGGATTCGCAGAAATGATTAAGGTTTATCGTGAATCAACGAAGAAATGATTAAGATCTACTGTGAAGCAACTGGAAAATTAAACTCAGCGGCAGACACCGCCGTCTCCGACAAGGACACCATCAAAGACAAAGACAGACATTTAGATCTCCCTTGATTTAAATTATAATGTCGCAAAATCAAACACTGCAATTGCTAGAACAAATTGTAGCTAACACAACACCACCAACAACCACGATGACATCAGCGAGCTCAACTAAGCCTGAGTTTGACGTTA